>PVIW01003563.1:0-162973 GCA_004026585.1 Noctilio leporinus
GAAAGAATGCTCAACATCGCTAGTCATCAGAGAGATGCAAATTAAAACTGCATTAAGATACCACCTCACACCTGTCAGAATGGCAATCATCAGCAAATCAACAAACAACAAGTGTTGGCGAGGATGCGGGGCAAAGGGAACCCTCATACACTGTTGGTGGGAGTGCAGGCTGGTGCAGCCACTGTGGAAAACAGTATGGAGTTTCCTTAAAAAACTAAAAATGGAACTGCCTTTTGATCCAGCAATTCCACTACTTGGACTATACCCAAAGAAGCCTGAGACACCAATTCATAAGAACCTATGCACACCTATGTTCATAGCGGCACTATTTACAATAGCCAAGTGCTGGAAACAGCCTAAGTGCCCATCAGTGGATGATTGAATCAAAAAACTTTGGTTCATTTACACAATGGAATTTTATATGGCAGAAAGAAAGAAGGAACTTGTACCCTTTGCAACAACATGGATGGAACTGGAGAGTATTATGCTTAGTGAAATAAGCCAGTCAGTGAAGGACAAATATCATATGATCTCACCCATTACGGGACAATAATGAGCAAAACTAACAAGCAAAACAGAACCAAGTATATGAATACAAGGAATAGGACTTCAGTGGTCAGGGGAACGGGGTTGGGAGGAGGGGGAGGTAGAGGCAAAGAAGGGGAGCAGCTTAGACAAGAACCTAATATAAAGGAACCATGGACATGGACAACAGGTGGGATTGACTTTGTGGGGAATTGGTGGGTGGGGAGGGGGACAGAGGGGAGCAAAAAGGGGATGGATGTAATACAACAACAATAAAATTTAAAAAAAAAAGAATGAAGTAAAGTCAGGACAGTACGGACAGATAAGATATAAAAAATTATTGCTAATTATACCCTTAGTGAATGACCGAAGAATTTTTCTAAACTGACAGGAAATTTTAACAGAAAATGCTAGAACTTCAGATAAGAAAAACAAAAATGAGTAGAAATGTGGTAAATACATTTTTTTTCTGGGTTTCTTAATTTTTGTTTACTGGTTGAAGCTAATATAACAGTATATGCTATGGTTCTCATATGTAGAGGGAATACACATCATTTGTATTTTAAATAGTAGAAAGATAACAATTAAATGGAAATGAAACTTGTATTGTGCACTTAAAATTATACCAACACTGTTGGACTATTATACACAAAATATACTATGTTTTACATATATGATTAATATATTATGTATATATGTGTATAATCTATTCATATTATTTGTATAACTTTAGATAAAACTAACATTAAAATAAAAGATTAAATAGTTGATATAAAGACACACAGTCAAATCCGCAATCATTGTAGAAATCTAATTCCCACACAGTAGCTAATTAACAAGCAGGAAAAACTCACAAAGGTTAAAAAGTATCTGAACACTAATAACCACCAAATAGCTAAACAGAGGACACAACAACCAATTATAATAGGTTTCATATTCTTTTAAAGAGAACACAGAACATTTCCTCAATAGAACCATGTATTAAGCCATAACATCTAAACAAATTTTGTGAAAGTGTACTCACTCCTCTATGTCCTCCAACCACAGTGGAATTAAGTTAGATATCAATAACAAAAAGATAACTAGAAATACCATAAATTTCTTTAATTTAAGCCTTGCATTTACTGTTACTGAAATCTGATAAAGATGTTTTTAAGGGAAAACACATTTATTTCACTGTCAATAATACAAATTTTTTTAAAAATAGCAAATTGAAATCAAGGGTATATAAAATCAAATTATAGTATAACAGGATTATTTCAGGAGTACAATGATAGTTTAACATTTAAAAATCATTCAAAGAAAGATACAGGAAAAAAAAAAAAAAACACTGATAAATTGACCCAAAGATGTCAGTCTCTACAAGTTAACATATAAGTGCAATATAATTCTACTCTGGCCAGTGTGGTTCAGTGGATTGAGCATTGGCTTGCTACTGGAAAGGCCACAAGTTTGATTTCTGGTCAGGGCACCTGCCTGGGTTGGGAGCCAGATACCAGGTTCCATGTTTCTCACACTCTTTCCCCCTCCTTCTCCCTATGTCTAAACATAAATAAATAAAATCTTTAAAAAACAAATTCAATGCAATTCCATTCAATGTTTCTTAAGATTGTTTTAAGGAAGATTGAGACAGTGCTTATAAAATTCATATGAAATACAATATTAAAGAAAAACAAGAATGGGTGATTGCCACATTAATAACCATTTCAAAGTTGTAATGAAAAATACAATGTGATATTGGTCCAGTAATAAACAATACATGTAATAAAAGTTATCCTCAGTTTATATATCCATCATATCTAGTATATGATGAAACATATTATAAAAAGCAGTAAAAAGTAAACATATAATAAATAATGGTAAAAACTTGAAAAAAAACACTTTTCAGAAAAGAAGACTGAAATGATTATAAATATATTAATTCACCTTATTCTCTTTTGTATTATTGTTACTTTTGCTGAAATAACAAAATAAAGCTTTGAAATTTGAGCCAATGTAAACATATTATCATTAATTTCAGTAGTTTTCTTACATGAGTATCTTAGTATTTCTTGTTATATACCCACACTAGCAATAGATGGTTAATACAAAAACGTGTATAATTATATGTTGACAGAAACTTCTCTCTAAGTACTTAAATGATCATTTCATTATCTTCTTATTTGCACACTTTAATGTAATTCTTATCAATTATTCTCTTTATTTCCCTACGTATAATGGTATCATTTATTTTTCCGATAACATGTAAGATATTTTTTCATTTGTGCCTTTTGACAATTGTATTTTAATGTGTCTTGCCGTGTATTTTTTAACCTATCTTGTTTATTGGTGATTGAGCTTACCTAATCTATGTATTAATTTTCTTCATTAAGTCTGGAAATTTTTGAAAATTATTTATTCAAATGTATGTTTTGTTCTTTTCTTCATTTGCTAGATTTCAATTACAGAGGTTTTAAATTATTTTATATTTTCTTATTGGTAACTTATTTTTTCTTTACTTTTTTTCAGCCTTCTATTGCCCTTGATATTTCAATTTGGAATGCTTCTAGTACAGTCTTCAATTCAGATTTTTTTCTTTTTGTGTTATCCAATTTGCTGTTAACCTCCAGAATTCTGATATTGGTTTTTGAGATATGGAAATTTGGGATACCAGAGTTTATCAGGCCCAAACAGACCAAGATTTGACCGTGTGACATGAAGGCTCTGCACTACTCTGGTGAGTAAAGAAAACGTGGCCCCTGTCCTAGAGCCATGCAACTCAATCTGTCCCAGATTATGCTGGGAACCTGATCTCAGCAGGGCAGGACCATAGGGAGCTGAGAGTATGGCACTAGTGGATTCCTATGAGGGGGATGTGCCAGTCCGGTTCATGGGAAATTGGGAGGAATGACCCCACTCCAGAGCCACACAACTCAGTCACTGATACCTCTTAAGTTTTCACAAACCTCTACATCTGAACCAGACAGCTGACTCCTCAATAAGGCATAAACTCTGCAGGGTGGAACAGGTATCCCAGAGGGTGGGGCTATTATATTCCCCCAAGTTGATGCCATATAGAGGTGATTCTCCCTCAAAGAAAGATGGCTCTTTGGCACTGGAAAAGGACTCAGCAGGTAAATCCTGGTGACTTTTCCTTCAGCTTTCTCCCCAGAGATACAAACTCTAGTCTTTCCTCATATGAATCTAGTGTGCTCTGCCCTTCCTCCACTGGGGCCCAGGGTGGGTGGCAGTGAAGCAGATTTTGTACATTGGCCATTGAGGGGACCAACCTCACCCCTGTTTCTCCCTCACAGACAGAACCCTCACTGATTTCAAACTTAGATGTTATGTGGGCTCAACTTCTTGGCTCTGGTGCTCTGGGCTGTGAAACCTAGCTTGACATTTAGGCCCCATGCTGATGTCCCTCTGGAATATTAGCCATGCTCATGGGAATGGGGCCAATCCTTTTCTTGTCTCTATTCTCCCTACAGTTTCAATGCGGCTTCTATAAAGCCTTGGTTACAAAACTGTTCTTTAGCTGTTTTTCAGTTGGTTATTCAGGTGGATTGCTCTTTGTTTTAGTTGTAATTCCAGTTTGGTCCTGGGAATAGGTAAGTATAGCATCTACCTACTCTGCTACTATCTTGAATCCTTCAGAACAGTATAAATATTAAAAGTCTGATTTTGAAGCCTTTTCAGTCATTATAACTAACATTCTATAGTGCATTGCTATTAATATGTTTCACATTTATTATGTTACCTAATTTGAGATTCCTCTAAACTTTGTCAAGAATAGTAAAATGTCCACTCTATTATTTAATTAATTATTTAAGGATGTTAAATGGCTTAGATAAGGTAGTCAATGTATGTTAGTAGCATCAGCAGAAAATTCAGGGTTTTTTTCTTCTTCTAATTTTGCAATACCCAACAGTTATGAATATCCAGACACGTGTATTTAAATTAAAATTAATAAAAATGCAATAGTATTATACTTCTCAGCCTCACTATTTATATTTAAAGTTCCTTGTAATGCCCTGGCTGGTGGGACAGTGGACAAGGCGCTGGCCTGCGAACCCAAAAGTCACTGGTTTGATTCCCAACCAGGGCACATAACTAGGTTGCAAGCCAGGTCTCCAGCCAGGTCTGTAGCTGGAGGCAGATGAAAGGCAACCATACATTGATGTTTCTCTCCCTCTCTGCCTCTCTCCTTTCCCCTCTCTCTGAAAAATAATAAATAAAATATTTTTAAAAATAAATAAAATAAAGTGCCCAGTAATTATATGTGTGGAAAGGACTATCAGAAAGTAAAATGCAATCAGGTAGGAGAGTATTGAGGTCTCTGTGAAACTTTAGGGGTGATATTTCTTCTGTATCTTGAACAGTAAAGACTGTAGGCCAGAGTGAAAGGCAGGGGAAAGACGTGTCTTCTTAATGAAGGAACAATATAGATGTGAAGGCATGGAGGAGTAGAAAAGCAGAGACTGCCCAAGGCCCTGTGGTGTATATATCATGTCAGCAGGGCATACCAGTGGGGTTGTATGTGTTGTGTGAAGTTGAAGTGCTAACAGAAACCAAATCATGAATGACTTTGTGACACAAACTGAAGATTTAGATTTTTTCCCCTGAAGGCTATTTTTAAGTGATATAAGTAGAAGAGTCAGAAGATTTAACCTATGCCTTTGAATGATTGCTATGGCAAGAGTATGAATAATGCATTACTGGCCAGCAGCACTGGGGGAGGTGATCCAGTGGGTAGGTTGCTCATGATGTAATGTAGATGAGAGATAATATACCACAGAAGAAAACAGTGAAGATGGATAAAAGAGGCATTTCCAAAATGATGCAGAAAGGAATGAATCAATCAGTGGATACAATAGGGTGCATTTTCTTAACATTTATCATTAAAATTTATATGTATTTTGTTTTGAAAATATCTCAAAGTAAATGTTGATATACATTACATTTGTATGGCAAAATATATAATTGACATAACCTATAAAAGCTCAGCATATTTTTATTGTATATCATTTTTTACCTTCTCTTTTTCAGAGACAATTCTTCATTATACTTGGAAAGCAATGATACCTATCAAATAAAGTTTGGCACCAAATTATATAAAATTGGTGCAATTTGAATGCATGAAAAAAGCAAGAGGCTTGTAAGATTACATGTAATAGCACTCAATAGCTAAATTTCCAGAATTGAACGCACAAGAATTATAGAACAAACTTTTAAGATTTGGACCTGAAATTAATGATTGAATTATTCATTTCACAAATATTTATAGAAATTTTTCTATGCGTACTTTTCACCCAGAAACTAGAAGGAATGAAGATGTATTTTTCATTCTTATTTTTCATTCTGACATGGTTCTGAAATATAAAAACAGAAAATCCACAATGATTTTACTAAATAGGTGTTAAGAGTTTAACTCTGAGAAATTAGTATGAGCACTACCTAATTTTAAAATTGACTTTGGGTCATTGTGTTATTTAGTTATTTCTTGAAAAAATATTTATGGAATCCCTGTAATGTGTAGTATGCAATCAAGAGCCAGCGATAACAATGAAGATACAGTTTTTACCTTCAGTGAGTCGTATGTTGAGGTGTAGCTGCTGTGACACTCAACTGGCTTGCAAGGCATTTTTGAAGATTCAAATATGCTGGAGATTCAACTATGTTACCTTATATTGTAATTTTGCATAAGATTGGTGTATATAGAAACAAAGTTAAAAAAAAGGTGGAGGGAGGAAATTCTTTTCAATGTCATGGATTATAAATGTCAGAATTTATATTCATATTCAGGAGTAATCTGACATTTCCCTATACCATGGATTTTAAGTACCCTAATTTCCTTTCATTATAGTCAGACGTACTTTCATTCAAGTCATTGGTTCACCTTCCATTAGTCTAATTAAAAATGAAATGCAAGATTTATAGACAGAAATGCAGAAGTAAGAACACAAGAACTGTGCTCAGGGTTTGGTAATCTTATCTCTGAAGGTTTGCTAGCAATATTCACTTCCTTTCCACCAGAGATATTAATTTTCTGACAAGAAATGAAAACTGCCATCTGACCAGCCAGATGGCCCTGCAGTGGCAGAATTTTCAGATCCAAGGTATTTATTTCAGTTACACCCCACAAAGTTTACTCAAGTAGATAAATAAAATATGGGTTATTAATTTACTAAGTGTGATAGACATTTTACCAAATCCTCATAATTTTATTCCACTAAAATTAGACATAAAAATGCCAACTAATCCTTTCATAGGCAACCTTTAAAATAGTAAGTACCTGAATAAAATGAGAGAAAAATAGAATAACTTCTGCCCTGTATTCTCATTTCCAAGGCCATATCCCCTGAGCAGAAACAGTTGGTTTAAAGGAATATCCTGAGTAGCACAACACACCAACAAACTAAAATTACTTTCCAGTATGTCACCTTCAAGCTGGTGCCTAGTTCCTGTCTTCTTACCTTATGCTTGCTTTTTATTCCCATATTGTGCTTGTTGCCTTGAATTACGTCAGTAATAAAACAATTTTTTTTACACTTCTATAAGGTCCCTAAAATAATTCTTTGGGGATCAATTTTTATTAAAGGGTTTTATTTTCCTTTATTTTTATATTTTTAACAATTACAAATATTTTAATAATGAAAAAATATGCTAAGTGGCCTAAATATTGTTGAATGGCAATATTTTCTCCTAAAGGAACAAAACTTTCTAAATGTCTAGGTCTCAAAACCTTATGATATGTTAAGAGGTATTGTAAATGCTATGTCCTTCACTAATCATTCTTTGATTCTGTCCTTTCAACATTAATTTGTTTTTGTTTCTTGCTATCAAAGGTATTACTTATTAGTGAATACAATGGGCACTTGCCAATTATTAATGAATAATATTTTAAGGACAAATATCTCATTTTACATCTTTATGCACCAATTCCAAATATTCCAGAACATTTAATTAATAATATACCTCAAAATTGTACTTAACAGAGAGACTTAAAATAATTTTTCATTATCTTCTATTAAAATCAAATTTAATTTTATATATACTTCTGAAAACTACGTTTTCATAATATTATATTCATACTTTATTTAGTCCTCATCTAAAACAAATGTTTGAATGGTTTCACTTAAAAAATGAGTAAGTTGTAACTCATTTTGGAAATTATGCTTAGATTGAAAATGAATAGAAATAAAGATAGTTTTTGCATCCTTCCACTTTAAAATTTGGTCATGTAAGCTATTAAATACATTTCCATGCAAATAGAATTTTGAACATGTTGTAAAGCCCTATCAATTATCCCTTGATTTGCTTAATTTAATATCTTGGTTGAACATAAATATGTCAATCATCTTGAGATATTCATAATATAGGAATCCAAACTCACAATATAATTATGTGATTATGCATCCTGACATTTAGTACCTGGAGAAATATTCTTAATATCAATGAAAATTAAATATCAGCTTGGGATCTACTTAAAACCAAAACATCTAGGTGAAAAAAACAGGGGAAAAGCAAAGTAATTATTTTATCTAAGGACTATTAGCCATTCATGTTTCAAAATTGGCTAAGAAGGTAATGAAGTCTCTAAGAAGTCACTATTTCATGTCTTCCGGGAATGTGATGGTAGCAGGCACCCTTTTAGTGTTTCATTGAAATCTTTGAAAAATTAATAGACAGGCAAAGAGAAGATACTGAGCCAGTTATTCCTCAGGATAAAATTATTAGATTTTAACATAATTCCAAAGAATCAGGAAAACTGGTATTTAGCTGATGAATATCACTATGTAACAACCATTTGAAATCTTAGCCAATCCAACCCTCTGAGGATTGATGAGTTGTGTTCCCTAGATGTAAGAGCCTGATGTCAGTAAGCACTCAAGTTCATCAGTATTATGTCAAAACTGGATGGGATACAAGACTCAGAAAGCAAGTTAAGTAGTTGAAATTGGTAAATAATGTAAAGAGTGATGTAATATGTCATTTTTATATAAAAACAAATGCAAATTTAGTAAAAAAAGCAAAATTCCCATGACTTTTTCTCACATAAAAATGTGGTTTAAAATAAATTTCATGATTCAGGGAAAAAGGAATCAAATTTCAGATTATACTACCAGCCTGCCAATTTGAGATATATTCACTTGTTTCTGCATATATTTCACTACAAATGCTTGTAAGCCACTGCTATTAAATATTCTAATATTATGCTAGTGTTTTTTTTTTTTTTTTTTTCTTAAAATATTGAGGCTGAATATAGGAAGTCAATATCAAAAACTGGTGAGAGTCTAAAATTTGACTTTACCTGCCAGTTAACAAGTTAGCCTGCTATGGGTCCTTGAATGCTGCCAGAACACACAGGACCCCTGGGTCAAGTCAAAGAACTTTATTACTTATAAGAGCAGCAGCATGATCTTCACATTCATGCCAGTGTCCTTTGTCCTTCAAGCTCCACATGGCGGATACAGAATGGTGCAGAAAGAAGCTGCCTATGAACCATCTTTTGTAATGGACCACAAGCAGAACTGCCTGATCTTTACCCCAGAAGGCAACATTATCTTTCTTACATTGAACAGTAAATAAACCTGCTTTCATCTCTGAAAGGGGGAAAAAT
Organism: Noctilio leporinus; assembly: GCA_004026585.1. Classification (NCBI taxonomy): domain Eukaryota; kingdom Metazoa; phylum Chordata; class Mammalia; order Chiroptera; family Noctilionidae; genus Noctilio; species Noctilio leporinus. Next base: position 9,128 of record PVIW01003563.1, read on the forward strand.
ATTTATCTTATAAGTATTTTTGCTATATCATTGAAGGTAATCCTTTAAAAAAAAAAAAAAAGCCATCTGTGCCTCTGCTTACCAGATATGCAATAAGGTGAAAGTTCCACGGAAAATTGTTTTCAACAATATCCATCCCTTTTTTCCTACCTTGTCTTGTTTTCTGGTGAATTGTCCCATTACTACTAGTTCTATCATACATTCTAATTAATCAACCTGACATAGCTTGAAACAAAGTCATTTCAATCTTTTTATACAACATATAATTCAGGCTAGCTACTGTTAGCAGGACTCCAAGAGTAAAAGAAGGCCAACTGCCATATTAACTTCAAAAACTCTCTAGCATCCCAGACTCAATCAGGTGGGAAAAAGTAGTCTCTACCTTGGCCATCAAGAAGGAAGTGTAGACCAACACTACTTCCCCAAAGCTACCTGGCTGGTGAGATGAGGCTGACTGGAATGTCTTCCATGGTCAGGTGGTGTTTCTGTAAACATAAAGGTCTCTTATGACCACCTCTAAAGCACAAGCCAGAATGTTTTGGGGATGGAGACAGTTTAATTAATGCTTGGTTTCCATATAAGTACAATTCTGAGGTTACATATAGTGACTCTGAAAAGAATGTATTGGTCACAATCATTGCAAATGAAACATTTGCTGGGAGGAAGAGGTTGATAGTATATCCACCCTCCTGGTCATCATAGGGGCTTTGTTGTTAGAGGAATTGTCTGAGAATAGGCAGTCAAATCAGACCTATTTGTCCTCACTAATATTTTTGTGGCATCCAATTATCCCAACAAATGGGTGAATGATGTATTAGAAATAGGAGTAGGGAAGATATCTGGAAGAATAGAACAGAGCTTTGTGCCAGAGTTGCAGTCATGTCTTACTGTTTTTCATAATTTCTGAATAATGTTTTGAGAAATGGCTGCCAAATTATGACAAAGCTATTTTGCTAAAATAGCAGAATGAAGTGTTATATTTAAGGTACTTGCAAGAAGTTAGAAGATTCTAACTATGGTATTTTCACAATAAGTCTTCAGGAATGGCTTTGAATAACAAAGTATCATTAAATGTTTTCCATTTCTCATATTTCTCAAGTACCTATATTTCTTTCCTAGGTGAATAGATTACTATTCTGTCTCCACTGCTACAAAAATCACTTTTTCCCATTACAGTAACTATAACTTCACCTCTTTTCTATTATCCATACTTTCACCCACATTTTTTATCCAAAATGGCTAACAGCAAAAGGGTCTTGGCATTTTTATAAAACAGAAAGAGACCTATTATGTATTTAATGTTGGGCCATGCTGGCTTCTGGAGTGGAACTTGGTGAGCAGAGTTCTTAATCAAGTGATCATTATTATGAAAATGCAATAACAGATGTGGGTCACTAAACCGGAATTAATTTGAATATCCTGAACTTGTTCTGGTTAAGTTTTCACCCCTGGATTTTAATAATAAGGCTGACTTGGAGTTACCTTTAAGGGAACTAAATAAGCATCATGACCAGTAAAGATCAGGTGGAATTCTGAATTCTCAAAATAAGGTAATATACTACCTGATTCCTTTTCCTAACTATTATTCAGGAATGGGCTGAGAGCAGATGATCCCTTCCTGTGAACAGCACATTCAGTGACTAAACTGCCTTACATAAATATAAGCAAGGGGAAGTGAGTAATGTTGGGTAAGAACTCATCTTGAATTAATGTTTGAGGAGGATATTTTAACATTCAAAACAATGGAGCACCATGGACAGCAAAGCCTGAAGAATTTCCATACAGTGCATTGTCTTTTAGCCCATTTCTGGGTGACTCTGTGATTACAAAAAAATAATGTCAGACTGAAAATTAATTATAAACCTGAAAATATGATATAGATTAGTTTTAATATCTAAAATGGTATATACAGAGTTAATTGTTCTGACTGGAATAAAAACTCTGTAATCTGAAAAATAAATTCAGAGAGAAAAAAACATTTTCAGAGAATTTCAAAGTTAACAACATGACCACAGGTGTGGGTGGCTAAAATGGTGTATGAGCAGAGATTACTGAAGATGAAGGTATAAAGTAATTTTAAAGCAATAGTGTTTGATCCATGTAGACTATTTTTATATCCATGAGAATAGACTGGCTGTGGTCTAAATGCCAAATCATCAGGGAATTTGAGAGAGTAACTTGGTTCTCTGAGTTGACAATAATGAGAAAAAGCAATTTATGTAGACAGATTGAATTTAAAATAGATTATGGCCCTGGCTAGTATGGCTCAGTGGATTGAGCACTGGCCTGCAAACCCAAGGGTCGCTGGCTTGATTCCCAGTCAGGGCACATGCCCAGTATGCAAGTCAGGTCCATAGCTGGCGGCAGGTGAAAGGCAACCATACACTGATGTTTCTCTCCCTTTCTTTCTCCCTACCTCCCCCTCTTTAAAAATAATAAATAAAATATTTTTAAAAAATGAAAAAATACAATAAAATAGATTGAAAGCAAAAATAAGCAGATTATTTGCACAAATTTAAAAAGACTAAATACTTAAAGGCATCATATGTGTAAAATATATGAGAGAGAAAGAGTCAGAGCATAAACTGAGTAAGACATGTCAATGGAGCTATAAATATAGAGCTGGGAAGGAATTTTCTATCACCTTCTGCATTGTCTTCCTTAAGCTTAGCAAACATACATATATTTTGTCTTCATGTATTTGATGGGAAAAATATTACTGGCTGACAATGACATCATATTTTTTGTTCCTCTGATAAAAATGTACAGGGCATCTTCTGAATGATGCAACATATGTGAGAACAGCTGCTTCTAAGTTTAAACAAAATACAATATGGCATTTTTGCCTTTGAATATGGACAAATATGAAAAATTATGGTGATTAAGATAGATTATGCCTATTTTTTGAAAAACAAAATGTCCTAATATGAAGTAGGAGTTGAATAGTAAAAGGAACTTAAATTGTAGCTCATCCAAGAACATTCATGTTTAAATTTGTAACATGTTCGATTTCTTTTGAAATTTCCTTTAAAGTTTTAAATTTAATAGAAAAGGCATTATGTACATGTACAATTTTTATAGTTTTTAGTCTTTACTTTTTAAAAATATTTTATTTATTATTTTTCAGAGAGGGAGGGAAACATCAATGTATGGTTTCCTTTCACCTGCCTCCAGCTACAGACCTGGCTGGAGACCTGGCTTGCAACCTGGTTATGCTGCCCTGTCTGGGAATCAAACCAGCAACTTTTGGGTTCGCAGGTTGTTGCCTTGTCCACTGTGCCACCAGCCAGGGCAGTCTTCACTTTTTTAACTTTAAAGAAATGTGAACTGGAGAGTATTATGCTTAGTGAAATAAGCCAGTGAGTGAAGGACAAATATCATATGATCTCACCCATTATGGGACAATAATGAGCAAAACCAACAACAAGCAAAACAGAACCAAGTATATGAATACAAGGAATAGGCCTTCAGTGGTCAGGGGAAACAGGGTTGGGGGTGGGGGGAGGCAGAGGCAAAGAAGGGGAGCAGCTTAGACAAGAACCTAGTATAAAGGAACCATGGATATGGACAACAGGTGGGATTGATTTCGGGGGGAATGGGTGGGTGGGGAGGGGGACAGAGGGGAGCAAAAAGGGGATGGATGTAATACAACAACAATAAAATTTTTTAAAAAATGTAAAAAGAAAACAAAAAGAAATGTGAATTTAAAAAGAACTGTATTTTTATTTTTTTAAAACAATTACTAGACACAATGACAAAATAAGTTATTATATAACATGTAATTATATAAAGTATAATATTACATATAATACTTAAAATCTTTTTCAAAATAAAGCTTAAAAGCTCAGGCTTTAAAAGTGACTTTTCATCAAGTCTATAATATGCATTATAGGCTATATTAACAGGTAATAAAATTATCAAATGTGATTTAATGTATATATTGTCTATTTTTCCCATAGAAAGAAAATATAAAAACACTATATGGATTGCAAAAGAAGGAATTTCTAACTGCAAAACATGGTGCAACAGGTGATATTATTTAAACTTAAATCAACATATTAATATTAACAGATAAAGCACATAATTTTTACAGTGTTCATATATATACTTTAATCCAGATTTTTAAGCTGTGTCTAGATGTTTATGAAAATATATATTGAATTTTGGATCATTATTATCATCATCAAACTTACTGCTTTAGAAATAATTCTGTAGTAGAATTAATAATTTTTAGTTCCCAGGAGAAAAAAAAAACACCAGTAGATCCAAGACATGTTTACAGTGGCAGTGAACTACCAGCTGAGTACATTTTAAAATAATTTCAGGGCCCTGTTTGGTGGCTCAGTAAATAGGCACCAGTCTGCAAACCAAAAGGTCACTGGTTTTATTCCCAGTCAGGGCACATAACCAGGTTGCAATCCAAGTCTCCAGCCAGATCTGTAGCTGGAGGCAGGTGAAAGGCAACCATACATTAATACTTCTCTCCCTTTCTTCCTCCTTCCCTGCCTTTCTCTTTGGAAATAATGAGTAAAATTTAAAAAAAACAAACAAAAACAAAAACAAACAAACAAACAAACTTTTAACATAAATGTTAAATTATAAACTATAGAAAACTACACATGCAGAGAGAGCCCAGGGAAGGTAAATGAGAATGAGAACAAAAGAAAAAAAAAAAAAAGAAGGAAAATTAAATGAACACTACTTAGTAACTTAGTCATTAAGAAGTTGAAAAATACTTTGTGAAGATATAAAAAAGCTATATAATGTGCTAATCTTCCAAGCAGAGAGGTCTGGGAAAATACCATCCCTTGTTGAAATCGATTCATCTCTTCTCCATCAATTACAATGACACCTTAGTCATGAATTTAGTGACCTTTATATACTTTGGATAGTAACTAATTTATCAGATGTATGGTGTGCATATATTTTCTCTTATTCTTTAGGCTGCTGTTTCATTCTGTTGATATTTCCCATTGCTGTGCAGGTTTATAAGTTTAGCATATAATTTTGCCTTTGTTCCCTCACTTTTGGTTTTGCATACATACATCTGATAAAGGAGTTGATGCCCAAAATACACAAGGAACTCCTAAAATTCAATAGATAAAACAACCCATTTACACAATATGCAATGGATATTAATAGACACTCCTCCAAATAAGACATACAGAAGTCCAACAGTTATATGAAAAATTTCTCAGCATAATAATCAAGGACATACAAAATGAAGTGACAATGGGAAGTCACATCATGTCTGTTAGGATCATTATTACTAAAAAAATGAAAAAGAAAAAGTGAGAATGTTCAAAAATTGGAATTTTAGTGCACTTTTGGTGGGAATGTAAAATGGTGCATCATCCATTACAGAAAATGGTATGGAGGTCACCCAAAATATTGAAAATAGGATTACCAAATGATCCAGTATGTCTCCATCTGGGTATACATCCAAAATCATTGAAATTAGTATTTTGAAGTGATAGCTGCATTCCCATATTTATTGTAGCATTATTCATAATAGTCAAGATATAGAAACAACTGAAGTATTTGACAAATGAATAAATAAGGAACTTGTAGTATATAAGGTCTGTCCAGAAAGTATCCAGCTATGGAAAAAAGAGACATTTATTAAAGAAGATATAAGTTACAGGAAACATTGTACAGAGGACAATGATGCCTCAGTCCACCACTTCAAAGTAGGGACCTTGGGACCTCACATAGTTCTCCCAGCATCTCTTCCACTGTTCAAAACACTGCAAAATCCTGTGTTGGAATCACCAACAGCTGCCCCGTCATATTTCCTGGATCTCATCCACAATCTGAAAACTCTTCCCTTTCAAAGATGGTTTTAGTTTGGGGAAAAGCTGAAAGTTACAGGGCACAAAATCTAGGTTGTAGTGGGACTGATTCACCTAGGAGATTTGATATTTCACCAAAAACTCTGAATGAGACATGGTACATGAGCAGTCACATTGGCATGATGTAGCTGCCAATCACCAGTTCCGAAATATGCAGCTATTTTCATCATAGTTCATCTCTCAGCCAACAAAGAACATTGAAGTCGTGTTCCTTATTAATTGTATGCCTGGAGGGGCATACTCATGATGGACAACACCTTCCCAGTCAAAAAACACAGTTAATATGGTCTTGATCTTGCTGCAACTTTGCTGCTGCATCTTTGGATGTGAAGAGCCAGGTGATTTTCATTGGAATGATTGGGCCTTGATTTTTGGATCATAGCCATAGACCCGTAGTTCATGTCCATTTATGATGACCTTCTTGAGAAAATCTGGTTCATTGGTAGCAGTTTGAATCAGGTCACTAGCAACTACAGAGTGATGTTCTTTTTTTCTCTGGTAGCAGAAGCCACAGAATGAATTTTACCACAATACATTTCATGTCAAGATCCTGTGTTGAAATCTCAGACACAGTAGTCTTTGGAATCTCCAGATCAGCTTCTAGTTCTCACACAGTCAGGCATTAATCTTTATTGATTAAAGCCTATGCACTCTCAACATTCTCACTTGTCGCAGGCCTTCCAGAATGTGGATCACTTTCAACAGATTCTTGAACAGTTTTGAAATGCTTGTGCCATACTTCCATTTGTGCTGCTTCATTGCATCATCCCTGAAAGCCTTCTGAATCATTCAAATAGTTATCACAGAGGAATGTTCAAGCTTAAAGCAAAATCTGATACAGATTTTTTGCTCTACTTGCTCAGTCATGTTGAATGCAATGGCCACACAGTACACATGCTAACTCAAGAGCATCTACCATCCCCACTGACTAGTGCAGTGAAGTTGTCATTATTCACACATGCACATTCAAGTCCACTCTTCTTGGTTGCCAGCTTACATCAATGTTGTGCAAACCATTCTCATATTAACAATAACTGGACTTTTTCCAAATAGATCTCATACACATATAATAGATTATTATTCAGTATTTTAAAAAATCACACAATTCAGAACAACATGAATAGACATAAAAGACATGCTAAATGATGTCAGTCACCAAGGACAAATATTTCATGATTCCTCCTATATGAGGTATTTAAATTAGCCAAACCTATAGAAGAAGACAATAAAATGTGGATTGACAGAGGCAAGGGGGAAGTGAGAACTAGTTGCTCATTAGGAATAAAACTTGTTATGCAAGATGAATAATTTGTAAAGAGCTCTATACATCATAGTGTAATATAGAGTGATTGTACTAAAAAATTGTTAAGAGAATACATCTCATTAAGTGGTCTTACCACAAAAACAAACTAAGAAATAAAAGGAGGAAACTTTTTGGGGTGATGGATATGTTACTATCTTGATTGTGATGATGGCTTCATAGGTGCATGTATACCTGCAAACTCATCAAAGTCTATATATTAAATAAATCAATTTTTGCATATCAATTACATGTCAATAAAACAAAAAATAAGCAGTCTATGTACATGAGTTTATTTCTGTATCTCTCTTCTCTTCATCAACTTCTATATCAATACTTGTGCTAATAAATAAAGCTGTTAAAAATAAAGTAATTCAATATATGCAAGTTTATTTCTGTACCACTTTTCATAAATCTATATGTCTATCCTTGTGATAAAGCACATTAATTATTTTATATAGAATATATGTTAAAATATATTGATAAAATCCTACATATTCTTTCTAAAATAATTCTGAATATTCTTTACATTTCTATATAAAATTATGTTACAATTTATTAAATTCTACATACAGAGAGAAATAAACATTCATATACACACTACCTCTGGCAGTTTAATAGGGGTCGATTGGAATCTAAAGCTCAATTTTTAAGATTTTATGTAAAAATATTATTTTGTGGTACAAGAAAATCTCAATGATATTTTGTAGTTTGCAATGTTTTGTAACTATTTCATTAGATTAATTCATAGGATTTTATGAATTGCAATCTTATAACACTGCAAAAAGCATCTTATCCATTGTTTTTTGTGTATTATTTTGGATTTTCTTCTTATTTAGCCATGACATCTTTATTGTATTTTATTTTTTATTCTATTATTTCCCATTACCATTTAGTCCTTATACCCCTACCCCCATAACCACCACAATGTTGTCTACGTCCATGAGTCCCTTTTCCTTTTTGCTCAATCCCTCCACCCCCTTTAGCTGTCATCCTGCTCTCTATCTTTGAGTCTGTCTCTATTTTGCTTGTTAGTTTGTTCATTATATTCCACATGAGTGAAATCACATGGTATTTTTCTTTGACTGGCATATTTCACTTAGCATAATGTTCTCCAGGTCCATCCTACTGTTGCAAAGGGTAAATTTGTTGTTTTTACAGCTGAGTAGTATTCCATTATGTAACCATCCCATAGATGTTTTATTCACTTACTGATGGGCACTTGGGCTGCTTCCATACCTTGGCAATTGTAAATAATGCTGCAATGAACATAGGGATGCTTATGTTCTTTCAAATTAGTGGTTTGGGTTCTTTCAGATGTATTTCCAGAAGCGAGGTCACTGGGTCAAAAGGCAGATTTTGACCATTTTTAATTTTTGAGGTATCTTCATACTGATTTCCACAGTAGCTGTACCAATATGTATTTCCATCAACAGTGCAAAAAGGTTCCCTTTTCTCCATATCCTCACCAGCACTTGTTTGTTGATTTATTGGTAATAGCCATCCTGATAGGTGTGAGGTGTTATCTCATTGTCATTTTAATATGTATCTCTCTGATGGCTAGTGTCATTGAACATTCTTCCATATGCGTATTGACCATCTGCATGTCCTTTTTGAAGAAATGTCTGTTCAGGTCCTTTCCTATTTTTTAATTGGTTGTTGGGTTTAATTGTATTGAATGTATAGATTTGTTATGTCATCTTTAAATAGAGACAGTTTTCCTTCTTTCTTTCCTATGTTTAAAATATATCTAGTTATTAATATATTCTTATTACTTTTTATTTTAATTTGACTGAGGTTATATCAAATAATTGGTCCAAATAACCTAACTTTTCAAATATCTCAAATTGCTTATAATATCTATTCAATACTCATTTAAAGTTTGTAGTAAAGCTCACTTTTTTTTTTTTAAGATTTTATTTCATTATATTTTTAGAAAGAGGGGAAGGGAGAGAGGCAGAGAGGGAGAGAGACATCAATGTATGATTGCCTTTAACCTGCCTCCAGCCACAGACCTGACTGGAGACCTGGTTTGCAACCTGGTTATGTGCCCTGGCTAAGGAATCGAACCTGTGACCTTTGGGTTCGCAGGCTGGCACCTTATCCACTGTGCTACCAGCCAGGGCGTAAAGCTCACTTTTTTATTGTCAATATTAGTACTATTTTTTAAATTTCTGTTCATATTTTTGATACTACATTAATTTTATAAACTTGTTAATATTTTATCCCTTTCAATAAATCTTTTGACACTTTGATTTTCCCTGCTATAATTTTGCTTCTTTTTCATAAATTGTTTGTGTTATTTCTTTACACATTTTCATCTTAGACATTAAACCAAACTAAAATTTCCATCATGATTCATTTTTTTATAAATGATTAAATGTGATTTGATAAAATTTTGTCAATGGCTTTTGCATCTATGTACATGAGAAATATATAACTTTGTATGTCTCTTTTCTGACGCCTTTCTATTCAGTTTTGGCATCAGTTAAGCACTGTCCTCATAAGATGAATTGCAAAATTGTTCCTTCTCTATCAGCTGAAAAAGATATGTAGTTTATTATTATTATTACATAATGGGTTTTATTAGGAAGCATCTTCTCTTGGTCTTTGAATCTTTCCCTATGTGGATGCCTGAATTCTGAGTTAAAGGTTTTAACTGGTATCACCATCTTCATTGCACCAGTTTTGGAAACTTTTGCCTATATAGAAATGTGTCCATTGCATCTGTGTTGGTTTGCTAGGGATGGTGCAACAAAATACCACTCCTGAGTGGCTTAGAAAACAAAAGTTTATTATTTTACCATTTTGTGGACTACAAACCCAGATCAAGGTGTTGGTAGTGTTGGTTCCTTCTTACAGATGTGAGGGAAGATCTGTTTCAAGCCTCTCTTTAGCTTGTAGATAACCATAGCTACATCTTTATTTCACCTTTTCTCTGTACATCACCCATCAAATGGCATTCTTTTATAAAGATAATTAGTTGTATTTGATTAAGGACCCATTCCACTCCAATATAGCTCATTTTAACTAATTACATCTGTAATGACCCTATTTTTAAACAAGGTCATATTCTCAGGTGCTATGTGTCATTTGTTGAAATTCAAATTCAACATATGAATTTCTGTGAAACACAATTCAACTCACAATATTATTTCAACTGTTGAATTTCTTTTTTTTAAAGATTTTATTTATTATTTCCAGAGAGAGAGGAAGGGAGGGAGGCAGAGACTAACATCAATGTATGTTTGCCTTTCACGGTTATGTGCCCTGGCTGGGGAATTGAACCAGCGATCTTTGGGTTCACAGGCTGACACCTTATCCACTGTGCTACCAGCCAGGGCTCAATTGTTGAATTTCTTGACACAGACTTACTAATAATGTTATCATATTAGTTATCACTATTCTATGCATCTGTAGTAACTATTGAAATACACTGTCTTTTAGTTCTGAAATTTGTTACTTATCTTCTTTCCTTTTATTTTTTACAGCCTCCCTTTGCCTGTGCTCAGTTTAGCTAAATTTTGGACTTTAGATTTTGCTTATTTATAGCCTCTAGTAAAAATATTTCATAAACTTTAGCTACTTAAAACCTACATTTCTTTAAATTCTACAAAGGATAAAAAGAGGAGTGATTATGCATAATTAAATTTTTTTATTGCTCAAGTATTTTTGCTGAAAGACTTGTACTAAAAAGGCACTTCTAATTGCTGGATAGTTCCCTTAAGCAATGTAAACAAACTCCCAACCAAATTTCTTTGTTCTTTTTAATCTAAATAAATTAACTTTGCTCTTAAAAACATTTTTATCACAAATGTAATTTCTATTTGTAATGATATCATGTGTGCTTATGAGAACATTTTAGAAATGAAAATATTTAATGAAGATAGTTTTACATAGTTCACTCACCACTCAATGAGCTGAAGAGGACTTTCACTCAATCTCATACTGTATTAGTGCCCACTGGATGCTCTAAAATGAGCCTATATGGGCCTGAGTTAGATTGCGTATTTTAATTTGTGTTGATATTCACACCAGTTACAATTACAAAGTTTCACTTAGACTTAACATTTCTCTTGATATTCTAAGTATAAATACAATGAAATGCAAACTGACAAAAAACAACATAGACCTGTCAAAATTTTCATTTGATTTCAGTCAATTCAATGTTTTCATTTATAAAGGAATTAGAGAGGATGTCACACACTGAATTAGATTCAATGTATAGTTCTGCTACTAAATTACTTACATGATATAAGTAATATGAACTAAGGTAAAGCATTTGAAAATATTATGCTTAACTAATAATTAACCCACAATGTATTTTCTTAGACTACTTTATAAAAAGAATAAGAGATTAAGAAAATGAATAAATTTAAAGGAATTGTGTCAGTGTTGTCTTCACTTTTTCTTATAGACTGAGATTATTATGTTTGAGGAAAAAGGATCATATTGTTATTTTCTTTATATCATAACAAGAGTACATACTATCTACATGATTTAAGGTAATTGATATTGACCTAGATTATATGGCTGTAGATTTTGCCAATTTTCTCTATAGTGATGTTACACATTTTTTTCTCCCTTTTCCAAACTGTATTATGTGCAAAGAAGTCACCATGAAAAGCTCACATTCCAAAAACAAGAAATTATTCCTCTTTCTTTTAGGATAGAGTATCTGCATAATATTTAGTGTCTTCTACATGGGAAATCTGCTCTCTCCCTAATTTCAGTATATATAGAAATTAAGGGAAACTACTTTCCCAAAGCCTAAGGTAGGGGACAGGAAACACCTCCATCTAGCCTCCTCCTGCCATCATTTAACACCTAAGAGATGAGGACTGATCTCCACCCTCTACCACCATTCAAGTTTTGAACTTTTAAACTAGTCCACACTGAGCATCTAACAATTTGTCAAATGCAAAATACATGTCCCTTCTATTACTGGATATAGGGTGAGTTTCTACTCTTGGTTTTCTATTCCCAGTAAGCTGTGGTTCTATGCATCTGCCTTTCTTTCCCATTTTCAGAATAATACTGTGATGTATAACTCAATTCCCTGATGCATCTATGAAGAGTTGTTGATTTTCAGTTTTTCATAAACCAGGATAAGAATTGCCAAACTCTTTATATGTAACAGAAATTGTAAGTCTCTTGTGTTAGATTGAATGTATTATAGAAATTTATACTATCCTATTTTGTCAACAAAATTGTAATTTTATCCAAACTCATTGCAATTAAGAGTTTTCCTATAGAAGACACCTATTATATTGGGTTGACCAAAAAGTTCACTTTTTTTTTCCCATAAGATGGCTCTAGTAGTACTTAGTTGCCTTTAACCTCATTCGAAACAATTTTGTTAGATTGTATTGTGACAGCTGTCACACTGACATACATTAAAAGAAAACATAATTGGTGAATTTTTGTGTAACTATATTATAGTGAAGATGGAAGAAAATACACATCTTTGGCATATTACGCTTTATTATTTCAAAAAAGGTAACAATGCAAATGACATGCAAAAAAGATGTATTCAGTGTATGGAGAAATTGTTGGGACTGATCTAATGTGTCTATAATGGTTTGTAAAGTTTCATGCTGATATCTCCAGGAGATTTCTTCCTGGAGGATGCCCATGATTGGGTAGGACAGTTGAAATCAATAGCAATCAATTCAAGACATTAATTGAAAATAATCAATGTTATACCATGAAGGAAATAGCTGACATACTTAAAATATACAAATCAATAAAGTTATTGGTGAAAATTTAAAAAGTGTGTCTTTTATTTTATGGAAAAAACTAAACAGACTTTTGACCAACCCGGTACTTTAAAGAAACACAAACATTTTTGAAAATCAATTTTTCAGGTTCTCTGGGCCACCCTCAGCACCCACTCACACATGGACAATATAGTTATCCCCATGAGAAAAAGTTTTGAACAAATAGAAAAAAACCGGTAGATAAATTCTTCCTAGTCCCCTTTGCAGGATTGTCTCAATAAGGACTATTTGTAGTTCCTTGAAACACAAGTACCTCCAGATCAGGTTATCAGATAACTTAGCTATGACCAGATCAATAATGAATTCAAGTATGTAGTGCTTTCCTTACTTCTCTATTGTATTCCTCTTTTCTTCATTAGTAGGTTAAAAACACAAAAACACACTACATAATCATTTTTCCCAGGGCATGAAGGAAAACAAGCAAACAGAAAAAGTTCTAGTGCTTTTATTTCTAAATAAAATCTAGTGATATTTTCTTTTTATGTGGTTTTATTTTTAAATGTATGGTGATCACTATACTCCCTGGAATTCAATTTCTGCAGTTAGCACCTTAATTTTCCTTGCTTTGAAATGTGGATCTGGAGAATAAACCTTCCAGATGCAGAATTTCTGGATTATACTAAAGAACAAAGATATAAACATATGGAAAAATGTTAAAATTAGACAAGGAGAAAAATAGTTTTATTGTAGTTTTCTTTAAAATTTTTGTTCTTAATGTTTTAAGAAAATAAAATTTATTTTCTTTAAAACAATTAATAATATTTTTATTTAAAACAACCGATAAGTTATTAATTATAAATTAATAAATAATATTAATATTATTAAAATGTTGTTTTAATAATACTTTAATGGCAGCTCTGGCTTGTTTGGCTCAGTGGATTGAGTGAACACCTTTGAACCAAGTGTCACTGATTCCATTCCCAGTCAGGGCACATGCCTGGGTTGTGGGCCAGGTCCCCAGTTGCGGATGTGAGAGAGGCAACCATACTTTGATGTTTCTTTCCCTCTCTTTCTCCTTCCCTTCCTCTCTCTCTAAAAATAAATAAATAACATTTTTTAAAAGTAATGCTTTAATGATATAAATAAGTAAAATTGCATACACATATGAAAAAATATTAAAACTTTAAAGAGATATTTTAGATTCATAAAAACTAGTATGACTAAAATTCTCTATTCATATTTCTATTTCTTTAATATTTTTATCTTATTTCTATTTCTTTAATATTTTTATCTTTACATGCTTTAGGTACTGCTCAAGATTAAAATTAATAAAGATAAGGTATATGCTTTTATTGGAATTGTTAAGTTGTTAGAATTACCATTTGTTCATCTTTTTACATATATATATTTTCTATTGTTTATCTCTTTATCAACTTGTAATGGCTAATTAAAAATATTTTTTAAATATTTGAACAATTTAAGTTGTAATACATTAAACATATTTAATATATTAGAAATTAGAAATATTCCTAAGGGCTCTATATAGAATTATTTTTTCTATTATTACCAAAATTATAATTAATGTATCTTATATTATTTACATTCACATCAACTGTTTCACTTGTAATAAATGTAGAACTTTCACCTCATCAAAAAATTTTTGCATTTCTTTAGCAATATTTTAATTAAAATATATATTTTTAGCTCTGGCTGGTGGCTCAGTGGAAAGATGCTGGCATGTGAATCCAAAGGTCGCTAGTTTGATTCCCAGCCAGGGCACATAACCAGGTTGCAAGCCAGGTCTCCAGCCAGGTCCATAGCTGAAGGCAGGTGAAAGGCAACCATACATTGATGCTTCTCTTCCTTTCTTCTTCCCTCCCTTCCTTTCTCTCTGAAAATAATAAATAAAATATTTTAAAAAGAAAAAGATTATATCCCTTTAAGTCCCATATCTTACCTAAAAGCACATTTCCAGCCCTTCTGATCCTCATGTATTTTTTTTTATTTTTATCCTTTTTATTTTTTATTAGTATCTGTACAAATGGCCTCAGTTCATTTCTTTTCTTTGTTTTGCCTTTTTTTATTGTTGTTCTTTTACAGTTGTCCCAATTTTTCCCACTTTGCTCTCCCTTGCCCTGCCCACCAACCCCTCCCACAGTCAATACCCACCCTTTTGTCCATGTTCTTTGACTAGACCCTTTCCTTTCTTTCATCACTTCTCCCCTGTGCCCTTCCATCCTCATCACTGTCAGCCTGTTCCTTGTTTTCATGCCTCTGGTTCTATTCTACTTGCTTGTTTGTTTTGTTCATTAGGTTCCTTTTATAGCTGAGATCATATGGAATTTATCTTTTACCACCTGGCTTATTTCACTTGGTATAATACTCTCCATTTCCATCCATGCTGTCATAGGTAGGAGTTCCTTCTTTCTTTCTGCTGTGTAATATTCCATCATGAAAATGTACCAAATTTTTTTGATCCACTTCTTTACTGATGGGCACTTAGGCTGTTTCCAATTCTTGGCTATTGTAAATAGTGCTGCTATGAACATAGGGGTGCATAGGTTCTTTTTTAAAAAATATTTTATTTATTATTTCCAGAAAGAGAGGAAGAGAGAGAGGCAAAGAGGGAGAGAGGGAGAGAAACATCAATGTATGGTTGCCTTTCACCTGCCTCCAGCCATGAACCTGGCTGGAGACCTGGCTTGCAACCTGGTTATGTGCCCTGGCTGGGGAATTGAACCAGTGACCTTTGGGTTTGCAGGCTGGCACCTTATCCACTGTGCTACCAGCCAGGGCTGCATATGTTCTTTTGAATTGGTGTTTCAATTTCTTCAGATATAATACCAGAAGTGCAATTGCTAAATCAAAAGGATACCCGGTTCTTCCATGATTAATAATATCAAAAACTAAGGAAAGATGGTGGATAAGGGCAATATAATTAAAATGCTAAAAATTTGTATAGAATTTTAGTGTTCAAAAAACATCTGGTTTCACTTCCTTATTTTATAGATCCAAAAATTAAATACAAAAATATTAGACAATCTACATTACTTGAGGCAGTTTGTAGTAAAAGAACAAACTAATTAACGCACGTAACAAAATTAACGAATCTCAAACACATTTTTTTTAAGGAAAAAACTCCAGACTTAAGAAAGTACAAATTGTAGAATTCCATCCATATGGAATCCATACACTAATTTATGGCAATAGAAATAATTGCCCTAAAAAACTGAAGGTTTTTTTTTTTTTTTTTTTTGGTAGGGAAGGGGAGAATGGGGAGAGAAAAATATACTCTAAAAGGACAATAGAGTCACTTCTTGGGTATATGAAATATTCTGTGAGGTGTTGTATTAATCTGGCAGGGCTGACATAGCAAAACAATAGACTGAATGACACAAGATAAATGTATTTTTTCATAGTTCCAGAAACTAGAAGTCCAAGATCAAGATTTCAACCAGTTCAATTTCTCCTGAGGTCTTTCTCCCTGGCATTAAGTCAGAAGCCACCTTGCTGGGTCTTTGCCTTGTCTTTATGTACTCCTGATGTCTCTTCCTATTTTTGTGAAGACCACAGTTTTATTGGATTAGGGAACCACCCTTAGGACCTCATTTAACCTTACTCACCTCTTTAAAACCTCTGCCTCGAAAAATAGTCACATTGGATGTTAGGAGCAGAAACTGAGTTTTGAGAAGAGTAGAGACATACTAATCTCTTAATAGTAGAACAAACAGGTGCAGTCTATTTCAAAACCCCATAAAATTGACAATTTAAGAGTGTACATTTTATTTTCTTATGTTTTAAAAGCAAAATGCCTTAGTGAGGGCATTCAAGAGTTGATTTTAGCCAAGGGTATGCTATTTATTTGAATATATGCTTGTATTTATAATTTTTTCATGATATACAAGATACACAGAAGCTAGTCATATTCAAATAATATTAGATTATATAATACAGTTCTGTTTTAAGATACTTTTACCTATCAATATCAATGGGCTACTACTTACTAGTCAATTATAAAGAAGATTATAAACCTCATAGATTCCATATTCTCATGTTTTGCAACACCCAAAATTATCTGGGTACTTGGTCAAACTTTAAATAAAACCCAGACTGAAATGGCTTATATGATCTATGATTTTATAAAGAGTATTTTATATACATAAATTTTATTGCCCACAAAAGCAATAAAATATATAATTATTAAGGGGCTTGTGAGGTTTACGTCCCCACCTGTCACCCATGCACAGAATATTCAAGAACAAGGTACTTTGAATGAGTTCCTGTTAATTTCAATGAAGCATTATCAAAGTTTTCTTTTCACAGTTACAGGATATTCTAACAATTTGATGAGTTGCTCATGGAAATGTTTCTCTGTTGCAGAAAAGTATGCAATTGCAACAATGGAAGTCATCCTCCTAAATACAGGGATAATAGCAAAGAGCCTGTCCCGTCACCCTTCCTCTTTCACCCTCCACCATTTCAATGATTAAATATAATACAGTTCTTCCTAAAAACTAAAAAATGGTCACTTATAAAGGGATTATTTTACTGCTTCTACTTTGAATATACGTTGGACATTAAGGCTTGTTTCTCTTTGAATACATAGCACTATTAACTAAACTGTAGCAATGGTTAGACAATCGGAATTTATCTAAAGACTTGTGGGCACAGTGTCCTTCTCTCTGTACTTTCTCCTCCCAACCCTCCATGAGCAGTCAGCACACTCTCCATGACATCCAAAGTTAACTATACCATTCCCCAAAGGCAACCATTCCTATGAATTCACACACACACACACACACACACACACAAAGGTTGTCACTTGAATTCTTTTAACATATGTTGTGCATTTTCAAAGACCTAGAAAGACTACATGTTTCAAATAAGGATTTAAGTTAGTTCATTATACCCATAATAACATTGCATACATTTCACACAGAGGCTATAATCTGAATGTGTCTTCTAAATAGGAAGGAACCTTAGGGGCTGGAACTCTTCCCCTTCTCATTTCAGTCAACCCCATGGACAAGTAGAATAAGCACCTGTCAGGCTTAGAGGATATTTTAACAGTTTCACTGCCTCAAGTTTTCAGAAGTCTTTACTAGGAATTGGACACAAACTGTACACAATATGTTTACTCACTACTTCTGTCATACACTGGCAACCTCTGTAACATCTAGAAAGACTAGATGTTGCAATTAGGATGTTTGCTCTCATATACACTATATACACAGCTAAATAACAGAAAGTGCAGAGGCATTTGGGAAGGTGGTTAATCTTGACTAACTATAAACATACCTGCATAAAGCCCTTTGTACTTCCTTGTCCTTCCTCCCTGAACCAGCACAGAGTAACTTGTATTGCTCAGAGGTGGCTTGATCACTGTGATCATCCCATTGCCAAAACACAGTATTTACAATGAATTTTAACAAAAAGATAGCTACTGAATGTGCTATTGTACTGGCTCTACTTTTAATATAATTTGTATACTTCTAAACATCTAGAAAGACTAGATGTTTCAAAAAAACAAATACTTTTGTCCACTATACACACAGTAGTGAAGAATAAGCTACACACATGTGACAATAGTTATATCTGAGTTTTTTCTACCTAGAAACATTCTAGTTTGGAACCCTTCATTGATCCCTATTTCTCCTGTCTACCATCAGCCCTGGCACATGTCACGTACATGTGATTTTACAATTTCACTTCCAAAAGCCCTTTTCAGAAGACAGCATACACAATGTGTTATTTTACTAACTGCACTATTGTCCTAGATTGGCAACCTCTCTAATATCTATGGATTAGATATTATAAAATTAGGACCCATTTGTCCAGTATATTCATAATGCATGCAGTAAACTTAAATCAAATGCACATAATATCTAGGGCAACGGATAAGCTAAAACATTGTACACAAGCAAAAAACATCTTTTTGCAATTTCTTCTCTCCCACCTCCCTCAATCCGGTGAACAAGCATATAGTTCACTGATCAGAGAGACAAGCAATTACATTTCCAAAGACATTTCCTATTAGGTTCTCAAGTATTTTTACAGGAGGTGTTAATTCTACAACATCTACTTTTAAATGCCTTAAGCACTTCTCAATGTCTACAAAAACTAGATATTTCCTAGAAAAGCTTATTTGTCCATTATGTACACAGCAGTGTTAAAATTTCATATTTGCAAGGGTTATAATCTGAGGTCATCTTCTAAAAATGAGCATGTTGACCTGAGCCATTCCCTCTTACTCTCTTCTCTCTACCACCAATCTTACTAGAAGGGGAACAAATATGAATCCAAAAATCATGTACGCAAGACAAGCTTTCCTATGAATTTCAACAGTGTATGAAATACACTAATCTTCCTAACTACTTTGTCCTACACTGGCAACCTCTTTAATATCTAGAAACTAGGTATTGGGATTTTAGGACTTATTTGTCCATTATATACATTTTACACAGCAAAATAAAATGCACATAGCATACAACAAAGGTTTTATGTGAAAATGTACAAATAGGTACACTATAGCATTATCTTTTGCAATTCTTTCCCTCCCACATCTTCCAAACCAGGGAACAAATAGTATACTCTTCATAGAAGTGGTTTAACAATTCCATTTCTTAGAGATAGTATTGGATCCTGGCTGGTAGCTCAATGGATAGGCACTGGCTTGTGAACCCAAAAGTCACTGGTTCAATTCCCCAGCCAGGGCATATAACCAGGTTGTAAGCCAGTTCCCTAGGCAAATCCGTAGCTGGAGGCAGGTGAAAGGCAATCATACATTGATGTTTCTCTCCCTTTCTTCCTCTCTCCCTGCCCTTCTTCCTAAAGAAAATATAATAATAATGAATAAAAATAAAATAAGAGAATTTATTATGAATTTTAATTGAAAGGATATTTACATAATTGATATTTTACTAGCTCTACATTCAACATACATTGGGTACTTCTAAATATCAAGATGAACTGGATATTTCAAATAAGGACTTAATTTGTCCACTATATACACTGCAGGTTTGAATAAACTGCACACAGGTTAATAGTTATAATCTGAAAGTGTCTTTGAAATAGGAATATTGTAGCCGAAGAAAACCCTTTCCCTTCTTCTATTCCTCTACCAACCATGTGGACTATAATGCTCAAATTTTCAGAAGATAATCTTTCCTATGAATTTTAACACATATGTACATGTATTAGTTTATCAACTCTACTTTTGTCATACCTTGGCAACTCATTTAAGATTTAGAATGACTAGATGTTGTGATCATTTGTCCATTATGGATACTATATGCACAGCTAAATAAAACAAAATGCATGAATGTAAGGGACAATAGTTACCCTTGCCTCACTTCGGAACACAACAGCATAGAGATCTCTTTGTACTTCCCTCTCCCTTGAACCAGTGCACTGTTGAAAACAGTGGTTTGGTCATTCCCAAAATAAAAATGTTCAACAAGAATTTTAACAAGATATTTACTAAATATTTTTAATACCTCTTTTTATCAAAAACTTCAGAACATGTAGAAGTGATATTTTAAGAAAGTACTTAGCATTTTCAACTATTATACAATAGTGAGGAATAAAATGCACACATTGAAACAATGATTGTAATATGAAAATGTCTTCTAAATATGACCAGTTTGGTATAGAATCTGCTTTTCTTTCTCCTCAAGGTCTTCTACTCCAGTCCTCTAACCCACTGACCAAACATGGATGTGTGTTGCTCTTGATGTCATTTGTCACTTCAAGAGGTATATAAAGATTCCATTTCAAAGTCATTTTTAGAAGACATTTCTTTTTTAAATGGGCATTTTCTTCTGGCCAAGATGGTGGGGTAGTTAGACAGATTTCACCTCTTTCCACAACCATAAGAAGGATTACATCTACTTCAACACAAAAACAAGCAGAACTACTAGAAAACCCAACTGCATGGAGTTCCAACAAACAGAGATATGAAGAAGTAACATTCACCCAGACAGTGCCACAAAATGGTGAAATGAGTTGCTCAGCTCATCAATGATGAATAGCTAAGGCCACACCTCTTACAATGTAACAGGTATGACAGCTCTACCTAAGACATAGAGGCAAGCAGTGGAGGCTGTCAAATTGAGGAGACAGGGAAGTATGGCCCAAAATAAGAAGCAGATAAAGTCTCCAGAGGGCAAGCTAAGTAAAGAGGAGATACCCAACCTAACAGAGGCAGAGTTCAAAATAATGTTGATAATGATACTCAATGACACTCACAAACATGATTGAGTATGGCACATACCTCAAGGAAGAAGTGAAGGCTATTCTAAGTGAAATGGAGAAAAAGCCACACAAAAAACCAATGGTGAAAGGAAGGAAACTAGGATTCAAATTAATGATTTCGAACATAAGGAAGAACTAAATAGTCAACTAGTACAGAATGAAGAAACAAGAATTTAAAAAACTAGTAGAGGCTTAGGTACTTCTGGGACAAATTTAAACGTATCAACATTCATTTCATAGGGATACCAGAAGGAGCGGAAGAGCAAGCAATTGAAAACGTATGTGAAAAAGCAATGAAGGTAAACTTCCCTAATTTGGTAAAGGAAATAGACATACAAGTCCATGAAGCACAGAGGGTCCCAAAAGAGCCAGATCCAAAGAGGATCACATCAAGACACATCGTAATTAAAATGCCAAAGGTTAAAAGATAAAGAGAGAATCTTAAAAGCAGCACGAAAATTAAAAAAGAGTTACCTACAAAGGAATTCCCACAAGGCTGTCACCTGATTTCTCAAAAGAAAGTTTGCAGGCAAGAAGGGTGTGGCAAGAAGTATTCAAAGTGATGAAAAGCAAGGGGCTACCACAAAGATTCATCTCCAAGCCATTATTGCATGAAATGTTAAAGGGACTTATTTAAGAAAAAGAAGATCAAAACTATGAACATTCAAATGCTAACAAACTCACAACTATCAACACCAGAATCTAAAAAACAAACCAACTAACTAAACAACTAGAACAGGGACAGAATCATAGATGTGGAGAGCATATAAAGGGTTGTGAGAAGGAAAAAGGGGGAGAATTGGGGAAAGGATACAGGAATCAAGAAGCCTAACTGGTAGGTACAAAATAAATAGGGAAACATGAAGAACAGTAAAGGAATTAGAGATGCCAAAGAATTTATTTCCCAGAGACCCAGCATTTCTCTTGCTTCCCAAAAGGCTATTAGCCAAAATCAAACCCAATAGTTCCTCATTCCTGATCTGTCAGCTCTCTCCTTTAGGGTCTGGGATACATTGTTCTCAGCCTCCATACAATAGCCCAGAAAAGCATGCACCATGTTACGCTGGACCATGGTGAAATTCAGGAAAGGCACAAGTCCTAAGAGAGTGTCTTCTCCATATGTCCCAAGTTCTAAAAGTCCAGATAAAGTCTGAGTCTGCAAGGTGGAGTCTTTGGAGTCAGCTAGAGCAAACATGATCAAAATAGCAGTATGCCTGCTTTCTTATTAGCCCAGGCTGCATGGCTGAATCCTGGCCACAAACTACAAAGCCCCTCCAACATGCTCTTTAATGGTGCTTCTTCTCATGGCTGGTGGCAGTCTTGTTTCCCATCAGACTTCACGGTGGACCCAGGAAGGGCCTTTCCTCATCCTTTCAGACAGCATGGCTCCCTTTCTATTGTTGCCTCTTTTCTTTATGGCTGCCTCATTTGCTTATGACTCTCCCCTTCAGGAAAGGCTTGGCTATTCCCTTGTTATTGATATGCAAAGTATCTTAAACAATATCATCTACCCTTTTACCCACCCTAGCTACCAGCCTGCCATAGATATGCAAAGTACCTTAAAAGCTGTGTTACCTCCTTCCCCATTCCCAAAACCCTGGGCTGTGAGGCCTTTGAGAACCCCTACCTGTTATAGTTCTGCTCTGGATGAAGGCTTTGTTAGGTTAACTAATGAAGTCAACTCTGTTCCAACAGTGAGGAAAAACACAGTATAGAGACAGTTTGTGGAAAAAAGGGACAGGAATGAGAGAATTATCAGGCCATAATGAAAATTGTAATTGTAGCCAAAAACAATGTACATAGAATGTACAACCTGATATCTTATCTTGGAGAATGTTAATAAATTATTTTGCCTTTCGCTATCTCTTCATATATGCATACACACACACACACATACATATGTATACATGCATATACATATACATGTATGTATGTATATTTGTGTATGTATATATATTCCTTCTTATGGAAACAAATTAATCACATGTGTAAGAATACTTATATTACCAAAATAATTATATTTTAAAAGGTAGAACTCCAGGCTGGTGGCACAGTGGATAGATGCTGGCCTGTAAACCCAAAAGTCACAAGTTCAATTCCCAGCTAGGGCACATAACCAGGTTGCAAATCAGGTCTCCAGCCAGGTCCATAGCTGGAGGCAGGTGAAAGGCAACCAATGTTCATGTCTCTCTCCCTCTCTGTGTCTCTCCCTTCCCTTCTCTCTAAAAATAATACATAAAATCTTTTAAAATAAAAAAATAAAATAAAATGTAGAACTATTTTCTAGAACAGAGGACTAGAAGTAGCACTGCCCTAGTGTCTTCCTGTCATGCATAAAAAAATTACATATCAAAATTTTTAAATTCTCATAATATTGGTTTTTAGTCCTTAAAATGACAGACCATATTCTACTGATGTAGCAATAGTATTCTCTGAAAAGAAAGTTTGTGGGCCCTGGCTGGTAGCACAGTGGATAAGGCACTGGCCTGTGAACCGGAAGGTCGCAGTTCGATTCCCCAGCCAGGGCACATAACAAGGTTGCAAACCAGGTCTCCAGTCAGGTCTGTGGCTGGAGGCAGGTGTAAAGCAACCATACATTGATGTCTCTCTCCCTCTCTGCCTCTCTCCCTTCCCCTCTTTCTAACAATAATTAAATAAAATCTTTATAAAAAAAAAGAAAGTTTGTGAAGTGCATGACAAATTTAAAATGTTTCTATCTAATGAACATTGGGGGAAAAATGTTAGTTCCTGCCTTTACTGACTTTTTATTTTTAAGGTTAGTTTGAAAGATGTGGATCTATTGAGTGCAATGATTTTTTTTAAGAGTTTATTTATTATTTTTAGAGAGGGGATGGGAGGAAGGCAGAGAGGGAGAGAAACATCAGCATATGGTTGCCTTTCACCTGCCTCCAGCCACGGACCTAGCTGAAGACCTGGTTTGCAACCTGATTATGTGCCCTGGCTGGGGAATCAAACCAGCGTGTTTTGGGTTCACAGGCTGGCACCTTTCCACTGAGCCACCAGCCAGGGTGATGATTTTTAAACATAACTACAGGGACTTTAATTTCAGACCAAATGTTGTTCTCTTGCTCTCCCATGTGGATCAATGAACTAAGCAGTAATGGAATATATTCACTAGATAGAAATCTTCCCTTGCTTTGGATTTTTGCCTCCAGTTTTCATACGTCATAACCAAAATGAGAGAGTGGAGATAAGAAGGCGTCCAGTAGAAAATGTGAACCCAGCTGAATGGGAAGGAGACCTTCATTTTCCCAGCACATTTCTGCTCAACCTTAACACAAATGTCACCTTTACTCACTCAGACCTGGTTGATAAAAACCCCATTCCTGTGCTTCCCACCTTCAAATAGAGTGAAAAGATACCTTATGACCAGTAGCCCTATGCTTGATTTTCCCTGAGCTTCCTTAGAGCCATATGGACCATCCAACCATGTGTTCTGGGGGAAAGCAGAGGCAATCTGGTTTTTAACAGAGAAAGATCCCCTTCTCCCACATTCTAGCTATGTAACTTCTGCTTTTTGTCTCTTCCACAGTAAACTGGCATCAAGAATACTACATGATAGGACTTAAATGATAAGACTTGAAATGAGACTAGAAGACATAAAATGAAAATAATGTTCTCTGAATGCTATTCTGAAAACAAAATAATGTTTTTATTGGGAGACATTGGGATATAACAAGATGAAAAGGAAGTCAAAAATCCTGGCAACATGGAATTGAGAGTAGACACTGCTGCTGTTTTGGTTGTTGTAGAAATTCAACTACTTAACTAAAGGCTGCTTTCCTCCATATGCATTAAGGGGTTGGGTGGGGGTAGGAGAACACCATAATATTGATGCACCTCAAAGTAGCAACATTTTAGGAGTGGAGGCTTCTCTGATGACAGATATGCTTCTTGTGCTATTCTTTCTGATACTAAAGATGAGACAGTGAGACAGTGATTATTTCAATTAATGTTTGCATAGCAGCCTCTAGTTATATATTCAAAACCTAGGTGAATTCTGATTTCTGTGATACACCATGCTATGAAATATTATCTAAAAATATATGTAAAATATTACCAATATTGTATAATTCTTCCCTTCAGACAAGTGTACTGAAGACCTTGTTACATAAACAGAAATTTTAGTATCGCTCAATTTTTCTAAATTCTCTATTAACACAAAATATTATCACTTAACAAATGTAAAAATAAACAAAAATAGTAGAATCATATCTTTAACAAGATACAAATATAATGGTGGTGGATGTATCATTTCTTAAACTTCTGTAAGGTTTTATTATATTTGTATTGTTTTCATCCATCAAAACATTGGTTCTTTTAAAATTTTAATGGGCAGTGTCTATTAATCTACAAATGAAAAAGTTCAAAGAACCACTGTAATTTTGCAAAATTAATTAGGTATTTCATAACTTTAGAACTTAAAAGAAGTTATTTTTCTTAAATCCTTGGGCTCATTTCTGTGAGAAATATATAAGTGATGTGTGATTAAAATGATTTAAAAAGTAATGACTGAAATAATTGCCATAAACGGTGGGTTCATTTCTCAATGTGGTGCCTGAATGTGACGGCTCAGAGGAGACACCACTGAAGGAAACACCATTTGGAGCATCAAGGTTTCCTACTTTTTAATCACCCTTTTACGTGATTTTCTTTTCCCTGGTTCATGAAAAATTACTTATTAAACAAGGTGCTGGCTCTCAAAGAAAGAGTGGGTGCAAAAAAATGCTAGGAGATTAATCCAACAACCACAACTGACTTTGTATTTAGAGCAGAGATTATGTTATTTTTTAATTTAATTTTATTGTTGTTGTATTACATTCATCCCATCCCCCCCCCTTGTTATTTTGTATTCATAGGGGGCATGCTTTCTTTTTAATTATCAAAAATATCCTAATAATAGTTTTTATATTACTGAATATAAAAAAATGTAATTGAGATTTTTACTACATATGTATTAATGATACTTTAAAAATAACTTCACTTGTGCCTTCAAATGAAATATAAATTAATTATATATAATTATATATATATATTAGGTAACTAGAGACTATATAGCTGTTTTTAGAATTTAGGCTAATTAACTTTTATTATTTAAAAATATTATCCACAAATTGAGTGCCCTGGCTGGTGGCACAGTGGATAAGTGCCGACCTGTAAACACAAAGGTTGCTGGTGCAATTCCCAGCCACAGCATATAACCAGGTTGCAAGTCAGATCTCCAGCCAAGTCCCTAGCTGGAGGCAGGTGAAAGGCGACCATACATTGATGTTTCTCTCTGCCTCTCTCCCTTCCCCTCTTTCTAAAAATAATAAATAAAAAATCTTACATAATAAAAATATTATCTACAAGTGATGCATGCAGGTCAAAAAAGACACAAACATAGGTAATTTCACTGAAACTCCCACAGGTTACATCAGAGAAATTCACCATTTGAACCCAGAAATGTCATCTTTTTACAATAGCCAAGTGCTATTGTAATGGTATAAGTGCCCATTGGTGGATGAATGGATCAAAAAACTTTGGTACATTTATAAAATGGAATACTACACTCCTACCTTCTGCAACAACATGGATGGAACTGGACAGTATTATGCTTAGTGAAATAAGTCAGGCAATGAAAGGCAAATACCATATAATCTCACCCAATACACGAGGCTAATGAACAAAATGAACAAACAAGCAAAACAGTACCAGAGGCATGGAAACAAGTAACAGATTTTAGTGTGAGGAGGGAGGGGGAAGGTGAAAAAACAGGCAAAGAAGGGGAAGAGTTTAGTCAAGGAACTAGCATGGATGACCCATAGACATGGACAAGATGTGGGATTGACTTTGGAAATGGGGGGGGGGGCAGGGAAGGGCATGGCAGGGGATGGGATAACTGTAATACAGCAACAAATTAAATTTTAAAAAATGAGGAAAAACATCCAAATCCTTTGGCATCTCAGTATAACTTACTGGCAAAGCAAAATGCCATAATGGGAATGTCATTTAGATCACCTTTCACTTTTGATTAATTCAACATTAGTTACTATTTTCCAGCATACAAAGTTGATTAGAGAAACATGAATAGGGGCTATAAGATGAAGCAGGTGATTGGTATTATTGGGACAGTTGTTACCAATTAGCTCTTTGAGCAAGACCCAAAATGTTCTTATTTGCAATTTTTAAAAACCTAAAAATGAAAAGAATTATGCCTGTCTTTCTTTCTCACAGGACTATTATAAGCACTGTATAACAAGTACCTGTGGGATCTTTGAGGTCTATAAAGAACTAAGCCAACAACAGCCAATATTATTGATAATGAAAATATGTGATCATATATTACACTCTATAGTTCTTTAGGGCAATCAGAAATCAATATTAACTGATATCTCTAATAAACAACATTAAAATATTTGTCAGTGCCAAAAAGTGATAGCTGTCATTTCAAACCCTGATTAGTGTTCAGTATTGCATTAATGTTAACCTATAAGGGGGGATCAGATAATACAGAAATTTAATTATAAAAAGTTATTCTTAAAATTTTACATTTCAATCACCTTCAAAGTACTCTCCATTTGATGTAATACACTCAGCGACACATATTTTTTCACTGCTCAAGGCAGTTTTTGAACTCATTGATTTTGGTGCCTTTTAGGAATCTTGCCTTTTTTTTTTGTTTGTTTCATCTCTTCTGCATCAGCAAGACATCTGCTGATGACTTTGATGACATTTTTCTTTTATTCTGGAAAACTAAAAAGGTTGTTTGGGATGATATTGGGTGAATAGGAAAGATGGAGCACAGCGTCAAGCCATTTTTGGTCAAAAACTACTGAATACTCAATATGGTATGGGCAGGTGCATTTGTGAAAACCCCACTATGATGAAATAGTGTTCAAAGAGTCCCCAAAAAGAGTTGACTGAAGCCAAATGCAGCCTCTCACAGCACCACCAGCTGGTACACAGATACAGATGGGTTTCTAGAACACTCACCTGGCAGGAGAAAGCAGAGGAAGCCTGTACTAGGAGGAGCCTGCCCTCCAAAGATAATTCCATTTTGTATTTTGGTCTTCTTTCATATTTTACTGTATTTGTTACAAACCAAAGTGGGTGCTTAGCTGCCCACCGTCACCAATAGACAAGTTCTGGAGGCAGAGGTTGGTAGGAAAGTAAAAAGATCTTCATTCAAATGCTGCTCAATCTGGGAGAATGGCACTCTTGTCTCAAAAGCCCATCCCCTCTGGGAAACCCAGTGGAGACCCTATCACCCTAATCCAGGCCAAAACCAACAGCAGCGGCAGAGTTCCTTCTCCCATTTAATATACTTTCCCTTGGGAATGACAGGTGACTGCTGAATGGTGGTACCAGCAGCTCCGCTTTTCTCCCAACCACTGTCAGGCCTCGGGCTTCCTCCTCAGAACCCACAGGTGCTGCCAGTGCCCCATCGGTCACATGGCTTCCAGCCCAGAAGGTCCCACAAATGCACTGGCTGGTAAATTCATCAGATGGGCAAGCACCTGTCCCTTATTCCCCTGGGTTTATATGAGTTTGCCCTATGGGAGAACCAGGTGCTTTCTCAGCCCAATCTTCCCCAACTCCAGGAGGATCCATGCTCACAACCAATCCTTTCTTTTCCCCTGGCTAGACTGCACCTGCACCTTCCCCCTCTGCCATTCTGACCTCTATGGCACATGTGCCTGCTTTCCCCTGGTCCCACCTGGAACCAGGTCCCAGAACGAGTAGGGCTTTCCCCTTCTATCCAAGTGTCTGGCTAGCCTTGCATGCTCGGTGCACTGCTTCCTTCTGTTGCCATCGGATGTAAGGCTGGTGTCTGTCGCCAGGAGCAGGAGCTCGCTGTTCAGAGGCAGAGTGGCAGAGTGTTCAGAAGGCAATGCCTGGTTACCCAGACAACGCAGTGTGGCCGCCTCAGCGGGTTCTGGTTCACACCCTCCTCCTGGGGCCCCTCCTGTCCCCCGCAGTCTTTCCAGGCTGTTGCGATTATAGTCATAATTTAAAATTCTGATGGTAATGCGGAGGCACAGAAATCCATGAATTCACTTAGCAAATCTGACTGAGCTCCTATTATTCTATGTTGCATTGATAAAGCAATATTCAAGAACCAGGTAAAGAACATGATGTTAAGAAATCAATAGGCAAAAATCAGATAAATACCCAGTTGTTCTAAAAATATATGTTTTCTACCCAAGTCATGAAAAAAGGATCTAAATTTTTAAAAACTATTATGTGAAGTAAAGTATAGAATTCATAAAACAATGGCAGAGAGTCGATTTCTGGCGTTCAAAAAAAAAAAAAAAAAAAAAAAGAATGCTCGTTAGGTTCATGTATTACTTTGCTGGGGTTGCCATAACTCAATACCATAGGCAGAGTTGCTTAGATGTTAGAAATTTTGTTCTCACATTCCTGGAGTCTAGAAGGCCAATAGCAAAATAACACCAAAGTTTGGTTTCTTCTGAGACCGTTTTCTCTGCTTGTTGATAATCACTTTCTCATAGCATCTTAGATGCCACCTTCTCACAGTGTCTTTAAATGGTCTTTTTTCTATGTATGTACATTCGTGGTGTCTCAGTGTAGATCTAATTATTTTTTCTTACAAGGACACCAGTTGGGTAAAATTAAAGCACAACAATGTCATCTTATTTAACCTTAATTAACTTTTTAAAGGCTACCATCTTCAAAATATTGTCACATTCTGAAGTTCTGGGGGTTAAGACTTTAACATAGGCATTTTGGGGGAATCCAGTTCTCCTATAATGGCATATGAAAGGAATATTAAGGCTGAGGTTTATAAGAAAAATAAAATTTACTAAAACTACATATGTAAAATCTCTGAGTTTCTTCTTAATTTCAATATTGTGTTTCTTTGTCTTTACTGTAATTACTGAAGCATTGTTTAAAGTAACCAAGTAATTACTTTCTATTTTTATTGTATTCTTTCTTTGTTCTCTCATTTCCTTTGTGGCTAATTATATATATATCTTTTGTTATTTCAATTTTTCCCTCTGTTGGTTTGTTAATGATTCTTTCTATTCCTTAAGCTGTTATCCTAAACAATAGTACGTTAATTTATCCTTGATATTGTAGCCACCTCGCATGAATAGCTACTTAACCATTTTCCAGGTGATGCTAGGTTCTTTATTCCTCTCTATCATTTTCCCTCTGTTTGTGCTTTTTTTGCTATGTCTACATACAATTTAAGTCATAATATATATTATTGTTGCATTTTAATGCCAATATTGATCCATTGATCCACATTTTTGTCCTTTCTTCTTTTTTCAATTTCCAATCTTCTATCTGGAATAATTCTCTTTGCTTTGAAGAACTGTCTTTTACATATATTTTGCTTCAGAAGAAAAATCATGATGAATTATTATATGTTGATTATGTAGAAAAATTATTACTTGAGTTTAAAAGATAAGTTTAAAAGTTTATAATTGAAGACTAGTACTTGCTTTCTTTCAACATTTTAAGATGTCATGCTATTTATCTGTGGCTTCCCTCTTTCTTTTGAAGTCAGCTTTCAGTACTATCATTGTTACTATTAAGGTAATATGATTTTCTAGTCTCAGTCTGCTTTTAATTATTTTGTCTTAGATGTTCAGCAGTTTTACAATGGTGTGCCTAAGCTGTGTGTTCATCCAGCTTCAGCTGAGAGCCAAATATATTGCTGAGTCTATGGGTTTGATTTTGTGTGGCAATTTTTGAAAATTCTAGAATATTACTTCTTTAACCATAGTTCATGTTGTCTGTTCTATCTAATTCACTTCCAGGAATCCATCATCAATCTTAAAAACTTCTTACAAACTTTTCTATATTTTCTTTCCTTCTTCCACTTTTATAGAATCATCCTTTGATTCAATGTATCACTGTATAGAGAACGAAGAGATGAATCATCATTTGTCTCAACTAGTCTTGACATTCGCATCCCCTTCTCCAGATTTTATCTCCAAGTGTTTTTCTAGTACTAACATCCAGGATTCTAAGTTATGGTCAATGGAACAGAAATGCTGCAAGGGTATTTTGCTTCATGGATCAGTCCTCTCGTGGCAAAAAGCTTTTTGCCCTGTTCTTTTCTTCCTCCTGGAATATTGATTAGAAGATATGCTGCTTGGATTTAATACAAACATTCGTGAGTTTGAGGCTGTGAGAATTTTGCCAAAGATGGTGAAGTAGAGACATTTAGAAATGTTGGGCCCCTGGAGATTCTGTTTAGCCACTCTGTCAAACCTAGAAGTACTCTCCTCCAGTCTTCCTGTTGTATGAGTAATTAAGTGACTTTATTGTTAAGTCCTCATTAGTTATGTTTTTATAACTTAAAGCTGACAGATGCAAATGAGGAGTAGATGTCTCTACAGTATGGAAGGATTTAGGAGGGACTGACTGTTCTAGGCAGAATTGTCAGTTTATTCTAAGATACATGGTATAAGGAGAGGTTATACAAAGGAACCCCCGTATAAATCAATATTGATGCTGATGGTAATGCTGACTAGCATGGCTCTATAACTAGATTTTCATTATAAAAAATCACTGGTGGAAGTGTTTTGGGGGAGGGAAAGTGAACCTTGAAGTACAGACACTAGTGAGGCCATCATGGCATTAATGTAAGTATTGAATGCAGCTGAACATAAAAAAAAGGAAAGAAGTATTTATTCCATAAACATTTGTTCTGCATGTGAAAAGGATTTTATTATTTATAAAATGTTAATTGGATTGATGATTGAGTAGAGGGAATAATGAAATGTGCTTCCCAGTTTTATAAGTTGTTTACAACAATTATGTGGATAATGATAAAATTGAATAACTACATATACAAAAAGGAGCATAAGCTCACTTTTCTTTTCAAAGTACCAATGCGAAGAAGTAAAAAGAGTTCTAGAAAACTGGGTAATTATTTTGGTTCTAATTTTAGTTGTTGCCAATAGAGTGCCTGTTCATGGATAAGTTATATAACCTTTTGGGGACTTAGTTTACTCACTTGTAAAATAAAGCAGCAGCACTAGATAGATAAAGATCTAGCTTTCTTCCCAATGTTAATTTTTTTAGAACAAAAATACATCATTTATTTCCTCTAATGTTAAATTTTACTTTTGTATATAAATAGCCTATTGAAATAACATGCATTAAATAACATGCACTAAATAATAGAAATATATTAACACAGTATTATAATTAAGATTAATAGTTAATCAATAATAGTTATAAAAGTATAAATTAAAATACACACATATGAACTGATTATAAAATAAATATGCAACCAGCCAAAGCCAGTGTTAGCTCTACGAGTAAATAAAAAAGTTAAAGCTAGAATCTACCTTTGTTACATTACAAATTAATCTCCTACATTCTTCTCCTTCTTCTCCCAAGAAAAACAGCAGAACATATCATTTGAGCTCTAATCACACAGAAATATTTAGGTAGTTTATATAGTATATATAGTAAAACATATATAATTTGCTTTAATAACAAAAACTAGCTAAAAATACAGTACACATATGTACTTATATACTTGTTATATTAAAATGATTCTAGTGTCTCAGATATTGGAGATTACTGGAATATGTGTGTGTACATGTGTATGCATGTGTTTGTATGTTTGTTCATGTGAGTTATATGTAGGAGTAAATGTAAATATCACCTGGCAATTTTCCTCTTAAAAGTGTCATGTTTCCCCCAAGTGTTTTCGCTCACCAGCCTAACTGGAGACTTCTACTCAGAATTCAATGTCTAGAATGAACATCAATGTTTGGAAGCCCATCACAGATCTCCCTTGATATGTGTAAGTAAATTACACATGAATAAGACTGACCACTTATTCATGTGTAATTTACTTAACTTCCCAGATTCCTCCATTGTAACTCATTTTTTTCCATTTTACAAATAATTTAGCACTTT
This sequence comes from Noctilio leporinus, assembly GCA_004026585.1. Lineage (NCBI taxonomy): Eukaryota > Metazoa > Chordata > Mammalia > Chiroptera > Noctilionidae > Noctilio > Noctilio leporinus. Next base: position 42,166 of record PVIW01003563.1, read on the forward strand.
GTAATCCTTATTAATCTTTGAAATAATTTATTGAGGAGAATTTTTTTTTTAAGAAAAGATATATGTATACATATGCATACGTATAATTATTATTTTTTCTTTGGTAGAATTAACAATGGATAGGACATTTCCAGTGGTCCTGTAATAAGTCTCCAATTTTATCTTAGACACAAGAACCATTTTAATATAACATGTATATAAATGCTTCATTCACTCAGTGTCAAACATTCAATGTTCTCTTTCTTGTTTCAATAACAAATTTAATAGTGATTATATGATAAGTAGGAGAAATTTATCTTGACATTATGTAGGCATCCAGAACAGAATGTTAGGTATTGTATTATCACATGCAGATGGACTATATTAATAAACTGCTCATTTCATTACTTAGTTTTACATCTAAAATGTTATAGCAATATAGATGTTAGAGAAAAATGCTATGTCATCACTTCATAGTTGATTCTGCCAAGTTGTTATGATAATGTTAGGGAAATTCATTTGGTTTTGGCTTTAATAATAACAATAGAAAGATTAAATATATGTGTATCTTATGAATTAGAATGACCTAAATATTAATAAATCACTTCTAGCTATTATTTAATCCTCACCCAGGACTACATTCATTGATTCCAGAGAGAGAGTGGGAGAGAGAGAAAGAGATCACCAAAAGAGTTGCCTTGCATATACACTGTACCATGGACCAAACCCTGAGTCTAGACATATGCCCTGACTGAGAACCTAACCCACAATTTTTTCAGTTAATGCAGCATTACTCTAACCAACTGAGCCATAGCTGCCAGGGCTCTCCATCTATTTTTTAATGACAGTGGAGTGATAGTGATAAATGTCTGAAATTTATTCTAATCATATTGTATATTATTTTTGTACTCATATATTGCAGCATCATTATTCTATATGTAGGGAAACTGAGAGAATGATTAGTGCAGCCATTGTCTAAGCTCCTTTATGCTTGGAACAGCACTAAGAAAATCATTTTTATGAAGTTGTTTTATTTTTCTGATTCACATGTTCTCATTGGTGGCCATCAAGAACATTAACAATAGGCCTCAATGTTCTTCTTTTCTGACAAATACAATGTAAAAATAAGTAACACTCACCAGTGATATTATATTGAACTAAAGCTTTATTTGATATGAGATTTCAGAAGATACGGTATTTTTCCACACTTTCTAAATGTGGTTCATTTGAGAAACAGGATGTAGTACAGATGGCCTCTACCTACTTTGAATTTTTATGGGGGTAGGAACCTGAGTGTTTTTGCCAAGGAGATATGATTATATATAGCAAAGTAGTCTAGGAGGTGCTTGACAACCCCTTTCAGGTATAGAATCTATGCACGGACAAATACACTGTGATATTTAAATATATTTTCACTCAGGTCATATACTCACTAATCTCCCACACTGTTTATACAGCTGAAACACCTTAACTGTTCCTGTTGGAACAATTCTGTTAGAAGAATCTTCAATGAAGCTATTGAGGTTAAATATAAAAATCTGAATATCCAAAATGATAAGCCATACTGGCAAATTCTAATTAGGACTTTGTTTTATTCTTCTGTTCTTAAGTGTATATTTTCATCTTTTCCAGAAGTATGATACATGAAAATATTTACCAAAGGGTATATAGCAGTTATATGTAGTCATTTAAATTTTGAAATGAAACGACTTAACTTTCAGCAGTAACAGACAGCCTTTGAAATTCTCTTTACTCTGAATATTTTAACACACTATTGCCTTAGAAAACAAACCAAAATTAAATGAACCATCACATGATATATGTTAACTTAGGAGCTCTTTTTATCTTGACTTATAAACAATAAAAAAGAATTTTAAGTGTAACAGTTTGGATCACTCTTGTGGAGGAAAATATTCCTATTCACTCAAAGAAGAGATTTGCTGTCACAGCTTTGTCCATGTGAATCCCTACTTGGCATAAATTAATAGGCTGAAGCACAGTAGGAAGAATATAGTAAAGAGACAGCAAAATTTTATTTTTGAACACATCACTTCAAGAAGGGAATTCTGCCTTGACTAGGTTCATTGATCACTGAAGCTCGTGTATTTTTATTGACAGTATGAGTGATGGATAGCATTGAAGTAGGGCTATAAAGCAAAACAATTAATTTCTGTGGAAGTAGGTTTACATTTTTATTTTTAATCCCTGAGTCTTTTGAGAATGATCTATAATTTAGACACAATTATCTTCTTCCGCTGCTGCTTTTGTCAAAGCCTCTCATAGTCTAAGTAGCCTGTTCTCCCGCTCCTCCACATTAAAAGTGAAACTTATGCCTAGGTCTAGTACAGAACCATAATTACTCCAACTGTATGGCATTTCTTAAACATTGCTATGTGTTTGATTATAAATATAACATGAATGTTTGCTATTTTTGGTCTTCTTTGTGTGCTATTTTTAATAATTCTGGAGAGCCTTAAGCTATCTCACTATATTCTGCATTAAATTCCTTTGAATTGAATTTCCCTCTGAACTTCTTTGGTATATAGCACATGGAAAGCCTAAAGCAGGTTTCAGTAATATCTGAAATATTTATTGTGCTTGTCAGAATAATGGATGTCTGTACTCTAATCCCCAAAACATGATTTTGGGGAGAGGGAAAATTTCCTCCTCTTCTTCTTAGTTCTTCTTGGCTATTCTAAATTAAGTTGACAAAAAATTTAACAGGAGAAATAATTTAACTCATACACACAAAAGTCTCACAAAAAGTGGACCTCCAGAAATAACCAAAGCAAACAACATTTTTTCTCCCAGACAAACAATAAATGTGTGACAAGACAAACTAGGTTTTGGTTCTTAGATAGTGCAGAACCTAAAAAGAATTTGGCTTATGATAGTAAATTAGTAAAAAGGTTACAAGGCTTGCATCACTTAAAAACAGGGATACTTTCTGAGAAATATGTCATTAGGAGATTTTGTCATTGTGCATACAGCATAAAGTGTATTTATACAAACCTAGATAGTTCGGCCTATTACACATCTAGGCTGTACGGTATATAGCTAACTGCACTTGGACTTCAAACTTGTACAGCATAGTATTGTACTGAATACTGTAGGCAATTGTAACAATGAGAAGTACTTGTGAATCTAAACATAGAAAAAGAAGGGTAAAGATGCAGTATAAAAGATAAAAATGATACACTTGTATAGGGCATTTACCATGAGTGGAACTTGTAGAATGGAAAGTTGCTCTGGGTAAGTCAGTGGGTGAGTGGACAGGGAGTGCAGGCCTAGGGCGTTGCTGTACCTGACTGTAGACTTTATAAACACTGTAAAGCTACACTAAACTCATTAACTATTGTTCTCTAGGCTGTAATAAATTAAGTTTAGCTTACTGCCACATTTTTACTTTATAAACTTTATATATTTTTAAATATTTTTGTCTAGTAATAACAGCTTAAAACACAAACACACTATAAACAAATTATGATGGCTATGTTACTAAGTCATAGGCATTTTCCAGCTCCACCACACATGCAGTTCCTATTTCACTGAAAGATCATTATTCACTGCAAAACTATATAGCTCTTTAGCCCTGAATTTCCTATTTCTGGTCTTAAAGATGTCTCTTCATCTCTTAGTGCTGGGAGGGTACCTGTCTTCCCATGGGAGACAAAGATAGAAAGGTCAGAATGTTCTTCTTGTACTGACTGTTCTTAAGTAAATTTAATTCAAAATAAGCAATATGCCACTTTGGCATATTTTTGGAAGTTTACTTTGAGTCCTATGACTGTAAATAAGGTAACATATGGAAAAAGAGACATTGTAAGAATGATTAAGTGAATAATTTTGAGATGGGAAAATTATTCTGCATTATCTGGGTAGGCACAATAGAATCACAAGGGTCCTTATTCTTTGATCTATTAACTTATATATTTTGTAATTAAGGTAATTTTTATATAACCACCTTATATGCAATTAAAATAGATCATGATGCTATGCATTTTTATATCTAATTTCCATAATATTGGTCAATAATGATCTTATATTCATTACCTAGCAGTTTAGACATAAATGATCTTTTGGGTTATGAGGTATTAAATTATCTCTCTATGAAATGAGTTAAGCTTCCCCAAAACTGACAAACAAAATATCCTAAGCTATATGTTTCATAAGTCAAAAATACTTCCCATTTTTAATATCTATATAAATCAAAACTATAAAATTAAGTTACTTAAGTGAGGGAAACTAATTCATAATAAATATCTTCAGTGTTTTATGAGTTCTAATAAAGTATACTTATTAATATATGAAACAGAGGGTCCTTATAACTTTGATTAAAATTAATTCTACCTCTGGCTGGTGTGGCTCAGTTGGTTAGAGCATCATCCCATAAACCAAATAGTTGCTGGTTTGGTTCCCACTTAGGGCACATTCCTGGGTTGCCGGTTTAGTCCCTGGTTGGGATGCATGCAAGCAGCAACTGATGTGTCTCTCTCACATCAATGTTTTCCTCCCTCCCTTGCCCTCTCTCTAAAATAATAAGCCAAACCCACATGAGTAACAATATGCCAATGGAGGAAAGGTCAGGGGGTCTAAACTGCATGACCAGTGATACACCAGGGGAGAGAAAGTCACCCTGGGGCAAGGTCTTTTTTCCCCCAGTTTTTCCCATTGCTAGCTAGGCACCTGGTGTTTTCTGCACTGGTGACCCTCTCTACCTAGCCTATTACCCTTGCTCATGCTTGTCTAACTACCTACTTCAGTTCCAGTGGTCAGAGATCCAAGACTAGTATCAGCAGGTCCATGCTCCATTTGAAGCTCTAGAAGAGAGCTCATTCCTTATCTCTTCCAGATTCTATTGGCCTTAGATTTTCCTGGGCATTTGGACATAATAATAAGTTCTGCCTCTATCTTTACATGAACATTGCCTCTTTTCTGTGTGTCTTTCCTCTCTGTCTCCTATAAATATATGCATAATTGGATTTAGGGCCCAACCACATAATTGAGGATAATCTTATCCTAATGTTCTTTTTTTAAAATTTTATTGTTGTATTACATCCATCCCCTTTTAGATCCCCTCTGTCCCCCTCCCGACCCACCCATTCCCCCCAAAGTCAATCCCACCTGTTGTCCATGTCCATGGTTCCTTTATACTAGGTTCTTATCTAAGCTGCTCCCCTTCCTTGCCTCTGCCTCCCCCCTCCCCCCAACAACATGGATAAAACTGGACAGTATTATGCTTAGTGAAATAAGCCAGTCAGTGAAGGACAAATACCATATGATCTCACCCATTACGGGACAATAATGAACAAAACTAATATTCTTAATTTAGTCACTGCAAATACCCTATTTCCAAATAAGGTCACATTTAAAGTTTTGAGAATTAGGATATGCATAGCCTAATTTTTGAAGGGAAGAAGCCCCCAACTCAAACCACAATAGTCAGGTTAGCAGTAGTCACTTTTAAATTTCCAGCTCAAACTCTTCAGGAAATTTGAACTCAATATAAATAACTTACTATCACCTTGGCAAACAAAGTGAATACATTCTATTTTTGATCAAGGTACTCTTAACATTTCCCTCACCTTGACTGAACTTTATACAGATTTCTACTTGATAATAGGCCATAACCCCTCCTTTTTAAAGAGCTTTTACTTTTCTAAATTTGCAATTGTAAATTCTTCTCTGACCCTTTTGAGATATAAATCTTTCAAGAACCTGGAACCCAATCATTTGAAATGGAACTATCAAGAAAGACAGCATCCAAAAAGATGGCAGCACAGTAAGTGAAAGCTGTGTGCCTATGCTTTCTGGATTTGCAGCTGAACTGGATTTACAGCTGAACTACTAAGCAATCATCCTGAACAATCTACTGAAACCTAGATGATATGAAATATTATAACCAAGGAGAACGAAGATACTACATACAGACCGGTCGCAATGGTTGAGATACGGAGGGGTAAAACCCTGCATGCAGATGAGACAGCAGGTAAGAGACAAGGTAGATATCACAGCTGTGGAGCTTCTTTCCTATAGAAGTGAGGGGTCTTAATCCCGCACAGGGATCCCCAACCCACAGCAACAGAGATGGGAAGAGGCAACTGTGCAGGGTCTGGTGATAAGAATCAGCGAGGACCCATCATGGCTGAGACTCAGAGTGCACTTTCCAGTGTAGAGACTGTTACTGCAGCACCACAGCCAGGAGACTTCACAGTACAGTCTCCGACTGATGGAGAGGCCAGATTGCCACCCTCAGATCCTGTGGAGGGGGTCTGCTGGCTGTAGCTAGCTGTCATTTTAAGGGGACTTCAGTTTTCTGGGGAGACTTTGTGTGGAGACCCAATAGTGACTTAACTCAGTGCCTTGGAAAAGAGAAGTCTCTCCTATCTCTTGCGGACAGGCAGCACCCCACCCCCATCTATGGGGCTGCTCCTGCTGCTAAGCCCAAAGGCACAGAGGAGCTGCACAGAGATGTGAATTTGGCCTATCCTACAGTCTTTGGAATCACATACAAAGCTGGGACTTTAGGTGCTACCTGCTGAGACCAGCCAGTTGGAGAGAGCAGGGTGTGGCACAAGGCTGGAGAATATGGACCCCCTCCTAGGAGGTTTGGCAGCTATCCAGATACTGCAGGAAACTGAGAGTTTTAGGCTCCGTCTCCTGGAGAGGATCCTGTCTGGGAGCCAGACAGGCAAGTGCTGAACTACTTGGATATTGTGCAGGGAGGAAAGTGCAGTCTCAACCCCCGCTCCTACAGGTTTGTGAGCCTCACCTCCAATAGGAAACTGTTTAGATCATCCCTGCCAACTCCTAGATATCCATGCTGGGTGCTTTTTCACAGGAAAAGGAAGAGCAACTCAGAGCTCACTTTCAAAATGTGAGACCCTCAAAGGCTATTGCATGGTAATAGGACAGAGAACTTATTCTTTCTGAGCTTTGGGAATGAAGCAGAGAGCTTAGCCTCCTCCTGTGAGTTGGGCCAGCATCAGCCCCAGTAGAGGATTCTATCAATCTACCCCTTGAGTCCAGCTCTGCTGAGCTCACTGCTACAAAGGGAATGGAAGGAAGGCTGTCGAAGTCCTGAATTGGCAATGAGAATCCCTGAGGAAACTAGACCTGGAAACTGACAGAAACTGAAGGTTTTACTTTGAAGCAAGGGCCACTTTTTTCACAAGTGGATCTCACAAGTATGGCACCCTCTAATCCTATTTCTACTTGCCTGAGCTCATACAGTCCCTCATCAAAAAAGCTCAAGAAGACCAGGCAATCTCAGGGAGAGACAGAGTAGCTGAAAAGTAGAGTCAGGTTTCAGGGAAACTGGTTCTTGTACAGAGCTGCCCCCAGCTCTAAGCAGGAAAGCCTATTCATTTATACAGAGTGGTCCTTTACACATACACATGCAGGCCCAGTAGAGACAGGTACAAAGAGTGAAAGCACAGTAATTATAGATAAGTAGCCCAAGGTCAGTTATACACTATATCTGACAGCAACCTGTATCTGAAACCAACCCAAGTGGACCCAGAACCAACAAAACTTCAGACCACACCAGAGCTTGACTGAACTAGCCACACAACCAGTACACTTAAAGGGGGATTTCTGCAGGTTTCAGACCCTGCTGGGAACAACACCATCAAGTGGGGGTAACTTGCATAGTGTCTCACACATGGTGATCAAGGTTTATCTTTACAGTCTCCCAGTCTTATGGGTGAACTCTACCCATGAAAGGACTAGCACCATTCAAGATTCAACTACAATAGTGGGAGCACATAACCCACAAGAAATACCCCTGAAGCATTGAGCTCAGGTGACCTGGAATAGTGTGCCACTGAGCCCAACCAGGCACCTTTATTATAAAGCATCACAGCATGTTTGGGGGATGTAGCACATCTATTCAACACACAGAGAGCAAATGGGGAGGCAAAAATGTCACAAACAAAAGAACACAAATCCCAAGAAAAATAATTAAAAGAAATTGATAAAATGAAGGCAACCCAAATAGCAGGTACAGAAATTAAAATATTTTTTATAAGAATACTCAAGAACCATAGAGAAAGAATGAATGATCTCAGTGAGAACTTAAACAAAGAGATAGTAATCATTAAAAGGGATTTAGAAACCATAAATAAGACCAGTCAGAAAAGAGGTTTACAAAATCTGAAATGAAGAATTTACAAGAAGGAATTAATGCTGGTTTGATTAGAAAATTAGAGGACAAGCTAAAAGTATCCACCCAAAGAGGAAACAAAAAAGAGACAAGAGAAATGAGGAAAGAGTAAGATACCTATGGGACAACATCAAGCATAAAAATATGTGCATTATAGGGGTATCAGAAGGACAAGAGAGGGAAAAAGAGATAAAGAACCTGTTTAAAGAAATAATTACAGAACACTTCCCTAACTTGGTGAAAGAAAAAGTCACACAATTTCAAGAAGCACAAAGAGACCCAATCAAGATGAACCCAAAGAGATACACACCAAGTCACATCATAATTAAAATGACTAAGAGTAAATACAAGCAGAAAATCTTAAAAGCAACAAGAGACAGTTACCTACAAGGGAGTTCCCATAAGACTATCAGCCAATTTTTCAGTGAAACACTTCAGGCCAAAAAAGATTGGCATGAAGTATTCAAAGTGATGAAAAGTAATAACATTCAATGAAGAATATTATACCCAGGAGAAGGTTGTAATTTAAAATTGAAAATAAAATGAAGAGCTTCTCAGAAGAAAAAAAAAATAACCTAAAGGAGTTTATTATCACCAAACTAGCATTGCAAGAAATGTTCAAGGATTTGCTTTAAGAAGAAAAAATAGAGAGGGAAGAACTGAGGCACAATGAAAAATGGTAATAACTAAGTACATATCTTAAATTCCAATTTTCTAATCAAAAGACATTGGGCAGTTGAATGGACAAGAAAACATGACCCATATACAGATATGCTATCTACAAGAGACCCACCTCAAAACAAAAGATTTATACAGGCTGAAAGTAAAGGGATGAAAAAATATTCCATGTAAAATGGAAATAAAATATATCCTCAACAAAATATTTGCAAATTGTATCCAGCAATGCATTAAAAAATCATACATCATGATCAAGTGAAATTTATCCCAGGGATGTAAGGTTGGCACAAATCAATAAATGTAATATAACACATAAATAAAATAAAGGATAAACACCACATGATCATATCAATAGATGCAGAAAAAGCATTTCATAAAATCCAGCACCCATTTATGATAAAAACTCTTAGCAAAGTGGGAATAGAGGGATCATACCTCAACATAATGAAGGCCATATATGAAAGACCTACAGCCAACATCATACTCAATGGGCTGAACTAAAAACATTTCCCTTGAGATCTGGAACAAGGCATAGATGTCTTCTTTCACCACTCTTATTCAATAAAATACTAGACGTTTTAGCCACAAAAAACAGACAATAAGAAATAAAAGGCATCCAATCAGAAAGGAGGAAGTAAACTGTTATCATTCACAGAAAATATGGCATTATACATAGAAAACCCTAAAAACTACATGGAACAACTACTGGACCTAATAAACGAGTTCAGAGAAGTAGCAGGATACTCAATACTCAGAAATTGATGGCACTTTTATACACCAATAATGAACTAATAAAAAGAGAGAAATTAAGGAAATGATCCCATTTACTATTGCACCAAATAAATGAATGAATGAATAAATAAATAAATAAATAAGGTACTCTGGATAAACTTAACCATGGAGGTAAGAGAACTATATTGGAAAACTATAGGACACAGAATAAAGAAATTGAGTACAAATAAGTGGAAGCATGTATCATGTTCATGGATTAGAAGAATATTAAAATCTCCGTACTACCCAAAAGAATCTATAGATCAATGTGATTTCTGTTATAATATCAATGGCATATTTCATAGATCTAGAACAGATATTCCAGAAATTTACATGGAACCGTAGAAGAGCCCAAATAGCCTCAGTAATTTTGAGAAAGAAGAACTAAGCTGGAGGTAACACAATGCCTGGTATCTAAGGCCACTGTAATCAAAACAGCCTGGTACTGGCATAAAAACATGCACATGGATCAGTGGAACAGAACAGAGAGCTCAGAAATAAACCCGCATCTTTATGATCAATTAAACTTTGACAAAACAAACAGGAGCACACAATAGAGCAAAGATAGTCTCTACAATAAATGGTGTTGGAAAAACTGGACTGATATATGCAAAAATTAAAACTAGACCACCAACTAACACCATATGCAAGCATAAAATCAATGAATTACAGACTTAAATGTAAGTCATGAAACCTTGAAAATCCTGAAAGAAAACAAAAGCAGCAAAACCTCAGATATCTTGGGTAGCAATATTTTTGCCAATATATTTCCTAGAGGAAGGAAAACAAAGGGAAAGATGCACAAGTGGGGTTATATCAAATTAAAAATCTGCAGGATTAAAGAAACAATCAACAAAATAAAAAGAGAACCCACATATGGGAGGACATATTTGCCAATTATTTATCAGACAAGTGTTTAACTTCTAAAATATGCAAAGAACTTATACAACTAAACACCAGGAAGACAAAAAATCCAATTAAATAATGGGCAAAGGACCTGAATAAACACTTCTCCAAAGTGGACATTCCAATGACCCATAGACATATGAAAAACTGCTCAATGTCACTGATTATCAGAGAGGTGAAAATTAAAACCACAGTGAGATATCACTTCACAGCTGCCAGAATGGCTATCATCAATAAATAGAAAAACAAGAAGTGCTGACGAGGGTATGGAGAAAAGGGAACCCTGGTACACTGTTGGTAAGATTTCAGACTTGTATAGCTCCTATGGAAAACAGTATGGAGTTTCCTCAAAAAATTAAAAATGAAACTGCCTTTTGACCCAGTAATTTCACTTATGGAGATATATACTAAGAATCCTGAAATACCAACTTAAAAAAATTATGTACCCCAATGTTCATAGCAGCATTATTTATAACCAAGATCTGGAAACAGCCTAAGTGCTCATCAACAGATGACTGGATAAGAAAGCTGTGGTATGGGGAGGGGGACAGAGGGGAGCAAAAAGGGGATGGATGTAATATAACAACAATAAAATTAAAAAAAAAAAAAAGACAGCTGTGGTAGATTTACACAATGGAACACTACACAGCAGTAAAAAAATAAAGGAACTCTTACCTTCTGTGACAGCATGGATTGTCCCAGAGACTAATAAACTAAGTGAAATAAGCCAGTCAGAGAAAGACAAATATCATATAAACTCACTTATATATGGAATGAACAAAATAAACTGATGAACAAAGTAGAAACAGAAGCATAGATATATGGAACAGACTGATAGCCCTCAAAGTGGAGGGGACATTGGATGAACAAAGATGAAAGAATGAGTAAAAGAACATATGCATGACCTATGGACATGGACAGCGGAATGGGAGGGATGGATTGCCTTGATGAGGTGGAGTAGGGTGGATATGGGCAAAGGTAGGAAAAGCATTAACAATAAAACACAATAAAAATTTTAAAAAGAAGATCATGCCTGTATTTCCCAGCATCTGTGGAAGTATAAGAGCCAAACTTCAGTAAGTGCCAGTTAGTAAATGCAGAGAGCCTTAATCATGTTGACCAACTCCCCTCACACCCAACGTTGTTAGTACTTTTTCATTAGCTCTCCACAGCTCTTCAAATTCTCTATCATTGTGTTACTGTGTAATTGATTTAAACCAAACTGCAATTTTTAAAATAAGGTTATCTTTATCTGTTAGCCTGTCTGGAGCAATGTGTCTTTGACACATCTTATCATATTATCATGCTTGCATATAACCTAGTTAAATACTATATGGTATTTATCTTTTCTCTCTCTTTCATTTCTCTGCAATAAACAATCAACACTTGTCCTGACAATTTTGCCTCCTGCAAATCTCAAGTGGGTCATCTCCTCCTCATGTCTGTGGTTATTGTCTTCCTTCAGAATTATACCACTCCTTGTCTGAAGGGCTGAAAAATTTTTGCATGTTTGTCTAGGTGTAGTTTATCTCTCTTGTAATGAATTTTCATTCTCTGACTAGACTTGCTTTCCTAAGATAAAATCTATCATCTTGTTACTCCCCTTTCTCAATCTCTTTGATGGCTCTCCACTGTAGTATATTGTGTAAAGTCAAGAGTCTTGAGAATGTTGTGCTGGTTTGTACACTGTTATTTGTTCACATTGAATTATATTTCCCGGAATCTCCCTGTACTATACGATCCTCTATTAGAATTGGTCAAAAGTGTATTTTGAGCAAAATTCACAAGTCAGAAAAAACAAACAAACAAACAAAAATAAAAACAAACAGAAGACAAGAAGTGGAGAAAAAGACTTCTCTAAAGGTCCTCATGGTCAGATATGCTGATATCTAAACACCAAAGTGCTGTCCTTATTTTCTTTCTGTCTTTATTCTACCTCATTCTGCGACCAGCTCCTCTTTCTGATTCAGAGTTCTGCTGAATAAAAGCAGTCAGTGGCTATTCATATGTTTATCCAGCTTCATTTCATGGTCCCTCTCTGGAAGCTGGATATGGCTGTCTTCCCAGATTGCCTGCAAATTCCAACATGGCCACAAGTTGCCAGTGTTTCTGGAATGCTAGTTAATGACTTTGCAATGGTTCTCCAAAACCTCCTTCTTTTTTCTTCCCTAGCCTATTTCCTCAAGTCAAATAAGGTCTATTACTACAATGTTCATACTACTTCCTTAATTGAAACTTAACTGATAAATTTGATTTTAGGCCCTTCACAATCTTATCTCTACTTCCTCTTCCAAATACAGATATATTTACCTTTGAGATTTTGTTCATGCTCTTTGCTCTCCCTGTAATTCTGATAATGCTTTTCTTCTATTTGATGAACTCCCATACATCCTTCAGGTTGTTATTCATATGCTATGTCTGTGAAGATTTCTAAGCATTTTAGCCTTTGATGGCAACGTTTGCTCTACTGTCTAAATTTCATTTATAGAGTCCATCTTTAACTTGCTTCTGCTTTTATTATATCTATTAACAAGTATAACATTATGATTAAATTCAATGTCTGATTCAACAACACTGATTATCTTCTTTATGGAGAACTTATTTTTTAGTTATAATTGTTCCACCATTACTAAACATAGTATTGGGCATATAATCATTCCTAAATAATTTATTCAGGTCTAACATGTAATTTGATATCTTTTGAAGTAGATTTTAAAAATTGGTTTATAGCTACTAAAGTTGGTGGTAATTTCTCCTTTGAATACAATAATTTATATGCCTATCTTTGTGAAATCACTGCTTATCTCTTTGTTTGGGTAACTGTGTCTGTGAATGATCTCCTCTACTAAACTAATTTCATTTAAATGAATACCACATACATGCAAATAATTTTTTATATCACTGAAATGTTCACAATCTATAATGTGTATATGTCTTACATAGCTTAGTTAATTTTCACATTAAAACTAGACAATTAACTTTCAGAAGTTTATAAACACAGAGAACCTTCAACTAGTTAAAACTTTGTTAAGTGTTTTATTCTGTTTTCTCTAAAGTATCAACTACTCAGAAATTAAAATGATCTACCTGCCAGGTTCTGAGATCACTTATGGCTAGCACTTATTCATCTAAGTAGAAAAGCTTTTTTATGGATGATTTTTGTTTTGAAACATTACTGGCAAACATTTATAATGTGTTAATTTCTAGCCTAATTTAGATAACAGGTGTTGTCAGTTGACCTTCATTAACTGCTTCACCAGGTGTGATTGTGTGAGTGGGCTTCTCAAATTTAGTGTTTTGGCCCTATGGCTTCATAAATTCTTCTTAAACCTATTTTGATAGAAATCATCCTCTTGATTCTAGGTATACTAAATTAAAGCTAAAACAGATTTACAGATAATAAAGAGAAGCAGGAAAAAAGTGATTTGGGAAGTGATGAAAGATGGAAAGCAAGAGGAATTAAAAAATAAATCTCTTTCGTTAGTGGTTCCCAAACTGTGGGTTTTCAATGCCTAAGGAGCTATGAGCATCTGTAAATCCAATCATTTTTAGACTATTTGAATAAAATTTCATGTGTGAGTTTTTCAAAGCATGTAAATGCTATGGTCAACAATAGGCAAATTAAATATTCCTGTATTACAACAATTTATTTCTTAATGTAGTTTTCAATGTATACTTGCTAAAACTAAAATTATTATCATATGGTAGTCTGCTCATCTATATAAAGCATACCCAAAATGTAGGTTAGAAACTACTGCTTTATACAACTGAAATGCATATGGTATGTTTTTCGATGTCCATTCAACTGAGTAAATATGCATAATGAAAATTGAGTGACAAATTATATTTGTGAACTCCTGCTTATAATATCATACATTACCCATTAAACTAAGTTAAAGGAATAATGCAAAATAAATACCTCCAAATAAAAATACTGAAACACTTCTACTATTTACAATTTTACCATTAATATCAAAACCCAATCATTTTGCAAAATTTTTACTTAGAGGAAGTGTTAATGAACAATTAAATCCAAAACTAAGGCAAAGATTTGAGATATGGAAACCAAATGAAAAATGAAAGAGGCAAGCATTCAACCACATATTTTTAAATTTTGTTTTTGTTTTCCTTTTACCTCTGCCATTTTGTTTTAGCTTTCAATATTAAAGTTAAGGTCAAGCTTTGTGTTGACCTTAACTTTTAAAAACTTCTAAGTGTGCTAAAATGTTTGCAATATATTATCACCTTTTCTTTACCCTTTGAGTCTAGAGCTCTGAACTTCCAACCTGTCAAAGAGAATCAAATGAGGTTCCTTGTGGAATTTTAAATCCCAAGCAGCATACTTTCCAAATACTTTTGAAAGTGATTACAATTCACACAGGTAGAGTAAGTTGGATCATAGTTCAGTAACCTGTAATAACAATGCCCCTTAAAATACTGCTTATCAATTTTTATAAAACAAAATTGTAATGTTTATGAGATATGAATATGCCCTTGTCCTAAATGCAGACAGAAGGTCATTAGCATATTACTTGAACAGTAATCTTAATGTGCACTGACCAAAGGACCAGAGTTCTGTCACCAAATGTCAGTCAAGTCCCTAGTGAATGGGCCCTCTCTTCCCTCCATCTGCACCAAATTTCCCATTACTTTCATTCTTTGACGATCTCAACCCAACAATTTCTGATAACAAGACTCAAACAAAATATAAATTGTGCTATTTTTTTCTGAAGGATTTTTATTTTTCTTTAAATTAAAATAATTGAAATATATTTGGCATACCACACTATAAATTTAAGGTGTATAGATTGACTTGATACATTTATATATTAATATGATTGTTATTGTAGTGATAGCACTTCGATTTTTGTCACTTCATTTTTGTCACATATTTATTTTTTTGTGGTTGAAATAATTAAAATCAAGCCCTTAGTAAGTTTGATAATTATAATACAATACTTTCATCTATATTTACTAAACTGCATTAAATATATAGCACTTAGTTGTAAATTTAAAAGGAATTTTAAAAATGGGATTTGAACTATGTCCCACTATTTCTTCCTGGATCATTTATATGTTCTAGCTTGATTAATATGCTTCCTTTTTTTAACCTTTTTAAATAAAATGCTTTAGGATTCCAAATTTTAAAATCACTTTCTTAGTTTTCTTAAAATATGTAAATTCAATAAGTTTCTGGTAAAAATACCAACAACATTTTTTAAGGAACTTTGACCAACTGAATCTAAATTCCATGTTGGAACATAAGTCAGCATCATACCAAGTCTTTTACAAAAGAAGAAGGAGGATGAGATGAAGAAGAAGAAGAAGAAGAAGATGAAGAAGAAGAAGAAAAGGGTAATTGTTTTGCCAAACATCAAGACAAATTTAATAATTATAGTGATTAAAACAATGTAATATTGGTGCAGGTATGAAGAAATATGTTAATTCCATTAAAAAGTGATTCAAAAGTGGAATTTCAGTAGATAATTAAATCACATGTCAAATAGATGGGAAAGAAAGAGTCTAACAGCCTTCCTGTGAATCAGTTTTACCAACAGCAAGTTACAATTCTTTACCCATTTGATGATGTGCTGGAGCTCTTGAATTTTTCTTCATTACTCCTTTCTTTCTCTCTGGACACATTGTGGTTATAGGGAATTCATGGTAAAATTCACTTTCACCATGTAACCATTGGGATATCAATGTAAGCAAACCTTCATTGAATCTTTTCTTCATACTGTGGCTGCTGCTAACTTTTCAATTTTCAGACTTTAGAGAAAAGACTCCATTGTGGGCCTTGAGATGTGCTTCCCCAGTGGCCACTGTGAAGTTAAATAAATAGGAACCTTATTTATACTGGAGTTGAAAGAGCCTGTATGGGAGTTCTCCTGCCCTATCACCCATTGTCAGTTACTACACACTGGAAGAGAGGTAATTTCTTCTATCTTTAATACAGGTTATTTTCCCCTCTACTACTGCAGTAGGAAGAAGGTTTACAACATCCCCTGTTGTTAATTTCATTTTCTTATTTCTGGGGACATTCAAGTGTTTCACAAGTAGATCACAAATCCTGAATTGTAGTTCTTTGTTGTTCCCAAGTAAACTCATTGTGCCTGGAAAATACCTGTTTGTTTAAAGTCAAGATTTTTGAGAATCCAGATTATGCAAACTGTAATTTAAGGAGAATTAGCTCCTGCTGAGCTTCAGTGAATGGAGAAAAGAAGGTTGAAAGGGGAATGGAAGGTGAAAGGAAACTACACATATAAATGTGTCTGCCTTTCTCACCTCTAGGAGCTGCCGGAAGGTGTTCTTTCTTGCAAAACTTCCAAGAGAGGAAGGATTGTATCATCTGAGTGTCTTTTTTTTAAAGATATTATTTACGTAGCCAGGGCAACATAACTAGGTTGCAAGCCAGGTCTCCAGTCAGGTCCGTGGCTGGAGACCTGGCTTGCAACCTCATTATGTTCCTCGACTGGGGAATCAAACCAGCAACGTTCAGGTTTGTAGGCCAGTGCCTTATCCACTGTACTACAAGGACTGGCTGTGTGCCTATTTCTTCTTCTTTGGAAGTGGTGGAGGAGTGAGGCCATCCTGGTAATGACTGGCATTTATGGTACCTTATTTTTCTGCATTTCTGCTTTATACCAGCACCCATCCCCCTCCTCAGACACTATTCTACTAACGTGCTGGGGCTTGCTCTTACCACCACATGAAATATCCCTTTTTAACCTCTGCCTCAGGCTCTACCTTCTGGAGAACCAGACTAGGAGAGATAATAGGAAGTACCCAAGAGGGTAAGGAAATCATTCTCTGAGGCAGCTATAGATTTTTTTCTACAAAATTGGGCTCTCAGCCTGTTAAGAATATATAAATCTGTATAATCATTTTTGGCTAGATGTATTAAAATTAAAATAATTTATTTATCCTGCTGTCCTTGTACTAAGTGTACCCTAGAAAATAAGCATATGAATACAAATGGCATATTTTAAAATGCTTATAGCTGATTATACATAATAGATAAAAATTGAAAACAAGCTGAATGCCCAACTGAAAGCAGCCAGATACTATCACCACATACTCATGATTCCATTTTTATCAAATTCTAGAAATGTCAACAATATTATACCAAAAGGCAAAGCAGTGTTGTCAGGAGTAAGGAGTGGAAGTGAGCTTTCACATAAAGGAGCACATAGAAATTTGGGGGTTAATGAAAATGTTCTATATAGTGTTTGTGTATATATTTTTATTATTATTCACAATTACCACAATTCAACAAACTAAACACTTAAAACTGGTGTATTGTGTTGCTTGTACATTATATTTTAATAAAGTTTACTTTAAAATGAGAGAGAATGGTGATGATAAATGTGTAGCTCTTGCTGACTTAGGCTGTTGGCTTTAATCTCATTAAGAATAATGGCACCAACTCTTCTGTATGTTACTTAGAATGAATACTAATATTGCTTCATAGCTTATCTATTTATCGTGTTATTCTAGTTCTGCATCTCGAGACAAGGAATTTGAACTAAAGTATTTTATTTTTCTTAACTCTTCTAAGGAGAATAATAACATTCACTTTTAGGGTTGTTTTAATAGTTCAGTTGATAGTGAAGAATAGCATAAGAGCCCTGGCTGGTGGCACAGTGGATTGGTGCCAGCCTGCAAACCCAAAGGTGCTGGTTCAATTCCCCAGCCAGGGCATATAACCAGGCTGCAAGCCAGGTCTCCAGCCAGGTCTGTAGCTGGAGGCAGGTGAAAGGCAACCATATGTTGATGTTTCTCTCCCTTTCTCCCTCCCTACCCTTCTCTCTGAAAATAATGAATAAAATCTTGAGAAAATTAGTAGCCACCTCTTAAAAAAATAGTGTAAGAAAAAGACATCATAAAGGGTAAAGGGGCAAGAGTCTACACTTAGATTCTAAAGGCACAGCCATGAAATTCCATGAAAATATCTAGAAGGTCATAAATAAGGTATAAGCCCCAGAATAAAGTGAAAAATGTAAATTTTAAAACACCAAAAATTAAAAGAGATGACCAAAGAACATCATAATGGAAAGCTCAAGTGTGCCTATCCCCTGAAGACTAGGGCCTAGCATAAGAGTCGCTGCTCTAAAATTTTAAACTCACTAGATCCACATATCTACACAGGTGTCACGATGTTCTCTAAAGACATTCACGATCCTCCTGTGATCAATTTGGAGGACAACTGAAACCCATGATCACAAAAGCTTTAAATTTCAATAGAGGCCATACGGACCTGGCTGGTGTGGCTCCGTGGATTTAGGGCTGGCCTACAAACCACAGGATCATCGGTTTGATTGATTGCCAGTCAGGGCACACGCCTGGGTTGCAGGGCCAAATCCCCAGGTGGGGGCCTTCAGGAGGCAACCACACCTTGATGTTTAAGAAAATGAAAAGAAAAGAGGGGAAAAAAAGGCCATACCATTTAACCATTTTTTTTCATTGTTTTTATTTTCTTGTATCAGCTGCTAATACTATTAGTTATCCAAATGTAATGTCTAAGGGCTCCTGTATATTTATTTCCAGAAATTATCATGCAAAATGACTATTTTAATAAGTCACTATTGATTTTAATCCTAAATCTCAGGAGTTTTCTACATAATGGGATGTTTTTGGTATAGAAATCCCTGTATAGGAATATTTTTCTTCTTTATATCCATACAAGGTCATTTTTTAAATTTATTGATTGATTTTAGAGAGAGGGGAATAGAGGGGAGAGAGAGAAAGAGAGGGACTGATTTGTTTTTCTATGCTCCATGCACTCACCAGTTGGTTCTTGCATGTGCCCTGACAGGCATTAAACCTGCAACCTTGAATATTAAGAATACACTCCAACCTGGCTGGTGGCTCAATGGATTGGCGCTGGTCTGCAAACCCGAGAGTCTCTGGTTCGATCCCCAGCCAGGGCACATGGCCAGGTTGCAGGCCAGGTCTCCAACTGGGTCCATGGCTGGAGACAGATGAAAGGTGATTATGCATGGATGTTTCTCTCCCTTTCTTCCTCCCTCCCTGCCCTTCTCCCTCTCTAAAAAGAAAAAAGAAAAGAAAAAAAAGGAAGAAGACACTCCAACCAACTTAGCCATAACCAGACAAGATAATTTTTAAGGTATCTGATATAACTTGTATTTGGACAGAACTTTTCAGAAGCTTCTTTTTGAGAATTACTGAAAAAGTGATTATAATAGATAGTGTCTCCTATAATGGTAAAATATATAAAATATTTATAATTTCACATTCACTTAGCTTTAAGACAGCTGAACAAATTGTCCTTAATTTTAAAAGAAAAAAGAACCTCGGGGCTGAATAGAAGCATAGAAAACTTATACTGAAAAAGAATTTTAAAACATTTATGAACCAAATAACAGAGAATTATTAAAACAAATGTTCTATAGTAACATTTGCTATCTCAAATACACATGCAAACATAGAAAAAAATTAATATATCTGCTCATACTCTAGTGTTACATGTACAAATCATTTACATTGAATTCCCAAGTCTACAGAAGTAAAAGACTCCATCTAGGAAAATATCTTAAGGTAATATTAATAAGCATCTAGGGGAGGAGATATGGCTAGGAAGCTGACTTTTATCAAGAATTTATATCTTTAGCTTATGACTTGCATGTATATGAAAATACTGAGTCAAATCGGAAGCCAAGGTTTCAGTGTGCTACCAAATGACATGAACCATAAATGGTCTCCTCATATCCACTGGAAATTCAGAGTCTATCACATAAGTGTCCTAGAGAGCGCTATAATTCTGTCAATGCTAAGACCACTTTGTGAGGTCTGTTCTCATTTGTGTGAGTGTGTGTGTGTTATGTGTTTATTTAAGTTTATTTAAATAAATACTTTATTGTTTATTTTATTTTATTTTATCTTTACTAATTTTACTCATTCAGAAGCCTGATGCATCACACTGTCTATTTTAATTCATCTCGTGGCAACTCAAGGTAAAAATATAAATTATTGAAAAGGTTTAAAACCAAGATTTCAAGGAGCCTCCACATTTGCTGCAAAGATAAGACATACACTAAACACTTCCTCTGCACTAGGATCTATGTGGTACGTGGTCCCAAATGAGGTAGGCTCTAATACAGACACTCCCTAGTAGAGTTTGAAGCTAGCTGATAGTAACACATTAAACAAATAGCTGGTGTGGTCTCCTTTATTGGCTCATCTCTGCTTATTACTCCAGTTATAACATCCTTTCTCCACAAATTATAAGAAATATAATCTTCTTTATTAGTTTAACTCCCAGATGTTATGCTAATAACTGATCCCCTTGAAGAGCATAGTGCACTTATCCTGCACCAGTGCTGCCCCTAGACTGAGTTACCAGGTGCTCTAGTCTTTGCCTCAACCCACAGAAATGCCTTAGGGGGATTGCCTGGGAAACGTTGGAGCACTTTCTAAATATGCTCATAAGTTTGCCCTAGCATTTGCTTCCAGTCTCCACATAATTTTCTTCCTTAACAGCCTCACAACATAGCCAGGATAAGCACCATGCCCTGGATCTAAGAATAAATAGCGCACAGTGCATTTCTGAAATAACCCCATTGCTACAAAAGTAACTTTTTGTCAACCTCCTTCTAGGAAAATAATTTCTCCTTCTTAAAGATCTCAGATAGACTGAAGGCAGAGCCTGATAATAATCATAGTAACAGGACACATAAAATCAATCCTCATGTATACACTTTCAAAAAATTTTAAAGATTTTATTCATTATCTTTAGAGAGAAGGGCAGGGAGGGAGGAAGAAAGGGAGAGAAACATCAATGTATGGTGCCTTTCACCTGTCTCCAGCTAGGGACCTGGCTGGAGACCTGGCATGCAACCTGGTTATGTGCCCTGGCTGGGAACTGAACCAGTGACCTTTGGGTTCGCAGGCTGGCACCTTATCCATTGTGCCACCAGCCAGGACCACCCATTCAAATTTAAAGTGACTCTAGTTTTTTTCCCCAAAACAATGAATGGATAGTCCTTAAAATGTTGGAAAATAAGAGCTTATTGATATTTCCCCAAATAAATAGAATACTGAAAATTGTTTTGTAACAAAGAATCTGAACATATGATTGAATGGACCAAATGTCAGTAGCCTTTTAAATAATAATTGTATGTTTTCTCATATATATAATATGTAATTCTCATATGGTAATTAAAATATCATACATATATTTATATATATTAAATTACAATTGTGTTGTTTGGTAAAAAAGAAAAATAGGATTCTAAAGACTTAGTTTAGAGTTTCTTAAAGGAATAAAATTTAAACTGATAATCAGAAATTGAAAGTCCTGGCTGGTGACACAGTGGATAAGGCACCAGCCTGCAAACCCAAAAGTCACTGGTTCCATTCCCAGCCAGGGCACATAACCAGGTTACAAGCCAGGTCTCCAGCCAGGTCCGTAGCTGGAGGCAGGTGAAAGGCAACAATACATTGATGTTTCTCTCCCTCTCTGCCTCTCTCCCTTCCCCTTTCTCTAAAAAAATAATAAATAAAATATTTTTTAAATTGTTTTATTTTTTAATGTAATGACATATAACTGATACAGAAATGAGTACCTGAAAGAGGAATGTCTCTATAAGAAAAACATAAAATATGGGCAAGAACAGAAAATATGACAAGGAAACTGCTAAAGAGACTAGAAATGTGGCAATCCTTGATACATAGCTGCAGAGCAATTAAATTTAACACCTGCAGTATCTTGGAAATTAGAAAATGTACCTAAGGAATATGTGGGACATTAAAAGGTTATTTCTTTGCAGAATGTTGGGTTCTTTCTGCTGCCTATGTTAATGGGCAGGAAGAAGGTGGTTAATTAAAGTCATGTTTTCAGCATTATTGACATTTTGGGATAAATCTGTGTCGTAAGGGGTTGTTCTGTTCATGCTTAGCAAGATCCTTGGTCTCTACCCATTAGATACCAGTCACACTCCTTTCCCCAATTTTGACAACAAAAATGTCTCCAGACGTTGCCAAATGTCCTCTGAGGCGAAAATGATGCTTGGTTGAGAACCACTGAGCTAAGTAAAAAGCTTTTCAGTTTGTAAGTACATTTTAGATAGACTATTGAAGGCCCTGCAGTTGATTGATTGGAAGCTAAAAGTGATTCTCATCCTTAGTCTTAACAACCAGAAAAAGATTCTGAAACCAAAAAGTGGTCTGGCACCAAAAGTAATATTATGCATGTGTCCATAAGACCCTATGATAAGACCTTTAGAACTTCAAAGTACTACTTTGTACACCAGCAACTAAGTAATAACTTTGAAAAAAGTTCCAAGGGTCTTATTCTAAAGAAGAGCAACACAGAAAGATATAGTACCTTGAAAAGAATTGTGAGTGTTCTGTTGAATACTCACAATTTTTGTGATAGAACATTTTTCATATGAATTTTAGAAAAAGTTTTTGATTTCCATACAAAATCCCACTTACTTTATTACATAATAAGTTAATTTGGAGAGAACAGACATATATCTAATAGTAAATCATTGCATTCTGAGCTTATTGTGTATATTTTTTTCATAATATTTTCTATATTACTTGAGGTTTAAAATTTTCACCTTAAACATCTTGTGCTTTATTACTAGATTAATTCCTATATGTTTTATTATTTTTATACTACTGTGGCTGTCTTCTCATTTTCAATAGAGACTCACTATTGTGTGGTACTCATCACTACATCAATTGATTTTCCTTTTATTTATTTATTTATTTAAAATATTTTACCCATTACTTTCCAGAGAGAGGGGAAGGGAGAAGGCAGAGAAGGAGAGAGACTTCAATGTATGGTTGCCTTTACCTGCCTCCAGCTAAGGACCTGGCTGGAGACCTGGCTTGCAACCTGGTCATGTGCCCTGGCTGGGGAATTGAACCAGAGACCTTTGGGTTAGGAAGAAGGCACCTTATCCATTGTGCCACCAACCAGGGCCTTTATTTTTAGAGCAATGATATTGAGTTTTTTAACTTGATCCATTATCTGTTAATCTTGCTGAGTAATCTTGTTTTAACATCTGTCAATTCTATTGGCTTTTCAAAATAGATGATGATGTTATAGGCCAAAAATGAGAGCTTAGTCTCTCTCATTTTGACTCCTATAGCTCTTATGGTTTGTATTTTGTTTTGTCTTGTTTATTGTTGGTTTTATGTTTTTTACTTATTGCAATGGCCAAGTCTTCCCTTCCTGTGTTAAACTGTAGCAGTAATAATAATGGCTATCCTGTTTTCAGACTTAAAGACATTGTTGTTTTATTTTTTTCTCCATTAAGGATACTTTTGTCAGGAGTTTCTGGTATATAACTTTTAACATATTAAAGAGATATCCTTTATTCTTAGCTCCCTGATATTTATTTTAATGTCATGAACTTTCAGGGGCTTTTTGCTCTTTACTGACTTATTACAAAATACTTTTTCTTATTCAATTAATGTGGTGGCTGATTTGTATATATTTTCTAACATTGAGTCATTACTGCATTCCTAGCTATATTGATTCATTTTGTCTACCACACCAAAACACAGGCTGAATGGCTTAAACCACAGATACTTTATTTTCTCACAATACTGAGAGCTAAAACCTCATGATCAAGGTACCAGTATTTTGATTTTCAACATATGAATTTAGGGGAGAGCACAATTCAGTCCATAACACTAGCTAAAGCCTATTTAATTGTGTTGTATATTCAGGATGATAGGATCTAATTCACTAATGTTTTATTCATAACTTGATAATTTTGTTTATAATTTATAAATGAAATTGGCTTATGTTCTATTGTTCTTATATAGTCCTTACTTAGTTTTAGATTCAAGATTATTTTTCCCTTATAGTATTCCCTGAGAAACTATTTGTTTTTAATAGTGGAAAAATTTTTGAGTTAGAAAATATTGGTTGGAAGTTTATAGAATTTTCACAAAAAAATTTATAGAGCTTGTATTTGTTTAAGAGAAAAACTTCTGAACCTCACTTAAATTATTTAAATATTTGTCCATTTAAATTTTATATTTCTTATAACATTTTGGCAACTTATACATTTCCACTAATATATTTAATGCATTTATGTTTACATATTTTAAATTATACATATATATATTTATAAATAATATATATTAATTCAAAATACCACATTTATTTTAGTGCCTTTGATGTGTCTTTTAATTATCTGTGCTCTCTCTTCTCTTTTTCTTTCCCTATATTTTACTTCCTTCCCTCCTCACTAGTTACCCCTATGAATTTCAGAAGTTAGAAAATGACCAGTTTTACACTATCTAGTTAAATAGTCATACATAAAATATATAAAGTGCTTAAAAATCAATAAGAAAATAAAAGCCAAACTAAAAGTGTATAACATTTCTAAATATGTGCCACACAAAGAAGATATACAAACAGAAAAGACACATGAAAAGATACTGAACAACATTATCATCAAGGATTTTCACATCAAAACAATGAGATGCATGAAAAATAAAATAGTCCAAGTTCAAAAAACTGACAATACCAACTGCTGTCCATGATGTGGACAGTATGAACTCTCTTTCATTGCTCGCAAGAATTCAAAGCTAAAGTCACTTTGGAAAATGATTGACAAATTCTTACAAAGCTAGCAATCATTCTCCTAGATAATCTACCCAATTGTATTTCACCTTATGGTCACACAAAAACTTTTTTGTGAATGTTCGTAGCAGCTGTATTTATAATTGTCCCCAACTGGAAGCTGCCAAAATGGTCTTTTAGTTAGTAACAGTAACAACAATAAATATATAAAGAAACAAATAATTCCAACAACTTTGCACACTGAAAGTTTATCACTTACTCATGCAAAGCCTAATAATGATTAGCAATAATTTTGTTCTATCTGGTGACTTAGAGATCAATGTTCATTTTATCTTGTGATGACATCACCTTATCAAACATAAACATCATTATATTTCATGTATTCTCTAGTCAGAGAAGCAAGAAGTGAGGAGGATATGGGACTTTAATTGTTTTAATTGACAAGTGAGTGACACAATATTTCTGTTCTCTCCCCATTGTGGAAGACTGCTGTATGGCATCAACTCTTACAAAAGAAATGATGGTAATTTTAGGAAGAAACCATACATTACATGCTGAGTCTTAACTCTACCTGTCACAAGCACCATATTTTTAAGGCCTCTCTTTTGGAACTTAATTAGAATGCAAGACTCCTGAATATATTCAAAGGATTTACCTTGTTTCAGAAAAAATAATTATTAGAAATGCTTAAGTGCCACTTTTAACTTGATTTTTATAAGAACCATAGAGATACACATTAAGAAAAATTTTATCAATGTATAATACAAACTACAATTTTAAATAGCAAGAACCAAACATTATTCGGGTAAAATAACATTTTTTCAAAGCCTATTCTAATGGTAATGCCCAGTTCTTTAATCTATTACCTCAACCTGATTTACTTCTTCTTTGAACTTAATGTGTTAAAGTATTTTCTCCTTTATTATTTGTGTATTTTCTATCACAAATACCATAATGAAATCTCCATAACAGCAAGATTTTTTCTTGTTCTCTTCTGAACTCTTCCAAGCTAGAATGCTATCACATTATACTATAAGATGCTCACTTAAAAGAAATTGTTTAATGAATGAATTACATGAGTAGTTATATCTTTATTTTTTAGTGCAAATATGTTGTTTTATTTTATTATCACCTAAATTCACTGTTGATTACTCACAGATGACCCATGAATTATGGTTATGGGTTATGGGTTATGATGATAACTCTCATTTTTTAAAGATTTTATTTAATGTTTTTAGAGAGAGGGGAAGAGAGAGAGGCAGAGAAGGAGAGAGACATCAATGTATGGTTGCCTTTCACCTGTCTCCAGCTACAGACCTGGCTGGAGACCTGGCTTGCACCTCATTATGTGCCCTGGCTGGGGAATCAAACCAGTGACCTTTGGATTCGCAGGTCTGTGCCTTGTCCACTGTGTAATTCTCATTTTGATATAAATATTAACTTTATAGTAACCCCAAACTCTTACATCTTAGAAACTAGTAACTACAACAAAAGAGATAAGAGCAGAGTTTTCCCAAGTTGAAAGGTATGAAAGTGTATTAAGGGTACCTCACTTTACCTGATACTAATATAAAGCTGTTAAGAATACTAATCTCTAGGAGCTGTAATATTTTTCTTCAGTTTTAAAATTTCCACATATAAATTTCTAAATTAATTTGCTTTGCATGTAAAATTAAGTTTCATATATTGAATGTCAAGTCAACAAATATGACAATGGAAGTCATTAACATTGAATTGAAGCAGTAAAAAATAATAAAAGTCAAAGGAAGTTATTAAATAAAGTGAAAAATATTGGGAAGAAAATGAATATGAGGCCCATTCAAGGAACTGAGGTGAGAAAAATATAATGGATTGATAAACAATACCAAAAAAATGTGATATTATGAAACCATGATTAGATAGAATAAATCCACATTTTTCTGAACCAGGAAAAATGTTCAGCACAGACATCATCTATATTTTAAATTCTTAAAAATCTCAAATCTGATAATACACCAAAGTAGTTTTTCAGCTCCAGTAGAAAAAAAAAAAAAAAAAAGGAGAAGAGAAAGAGGAAGAAGAAGAGGAAGAGGAAGAAGGAGAAGAGGAGGAAGAAGAAGAGAAGAAAGAAGAAGAAGAACAGGAAGAAAAAATGTAAAGAAAAGGAAGAAAAGTTTGTCTAATTCTTAGTGTTCAGGGAATATTTAAGTATCAACACAGATTCCTCATTTTTTCCTTTAATATGGAACTGAAATCATAAGTTAGAAAGAGTTTACCATTTATTTTTAATATTATGTTTAACATTAAGTATTTGGTTACATTGTTGGAAGGAAAAGACATTATAATATAGCACTTAATAGATTCTGATTGTTTAACATGACTCTTTGATCTGCCACTTCTAATTACCTTTTGGCAATTACTAGAAAATTATATGTCTCAGTTGTATTATCTTTGAGATGGAACAATATTAGTGCATACATATTGCCTTTGCTATGATGATTAAATGAAATAATGTATGTAAAGCATATAGAATAGGGTCTAACACAAAGTGAGCTCTTCATAGTTATTTTATTTAGAAAATAATCTTTGCAAAATGCTACAAGCTAATAAGTAAAAATAAAGCATTGCTTATCCTGATAAAGAAATTATTGATATATTATATTGCTTGCCCTATTGGGGACATATGTAATGAGTGATGTCTAATTGAAATGATTGCTTGTTTTAAATACATTCAGAAATGTATTTATTTATTTATTTTTATTTTTTAATTTTATTGTTGTCATATTACATTCATCCCCTTTTTGCTCCCCTCTGTCCCCCTCCCCACCCACCCATTCCCCCCAAAGTCAGAAATGTATTTAAATAAAGAGATCAAGTCACCAGTTACAATATAATGGATGTGAGAATATTAAATATTCTTTAGAATTTCATTCCATATATCATGTCATATATTACTGAAATAACCATTATTTAAAACAAATCATTTTATTTTTAAAATTAATTTATTGCTTTTCTACTATAGTTGTCCCATTTTCCCCTCCATTGCTCTCTCCCCTGTTCCACCCACCCCATCCCCCTTCCCACAGTCAATCCGCACCCTGTTGTCCATGTCCATAGGTCATTTATACTAGTTGCTTGACCAAACCCTTCCCCTTCTTTTCTCCCTCTCCTCCTTCCCCCTCTCCTCTGGTCACTGGCAGTCTCTTCCTTGGTTCCATGCCTCTGATTCTATTTTGCTGGTTTATTTGTTTTGTCCACTAGTCTTCTGTATTAGGTGAGATCATGTGGTATTTGCCTTTCACTGCCTGGCTTATTTATGCGTACTAGCTCCAGTCCAAATTCCTGTGGGTTCGCATTTCTGCATCCTCAGTAGGGCCAGAACAAACATGCAAAACTGTCAAAGGAATATATTGACAGATTTTGTATGAAGTATTTTACTTTACATATTTAGCACATATTAGAAAATTATTTAAAAATAGTTCATGCTATTTTAAAATTAACTTTAATAAAGGATATAAAACATAACATTGCAACTGTAGAAACAGTGTCTACAAAATACTCTTTAACTTGTTACGTTGGTACAGCTACAAATAAAAATTTATATCAGATTGTGTGTGTGTGTATCAATAAAGAGTATTCAATTCTCTTCTTCAGACAATACTATTGAGTCCCTTTATTGGAAATAACAACAAAAAAGTCTTATTTAATCAAAGTTACAGTCTAGGGGAAGAGAGGTATATTAATTTAGATGCAATATAGCAACAATTAGAAGTGCTATAAACAAAATAGGCAGGGTTTCATGTGCAACTGAAAGAGAGCACATGACCTCTATTATCGAGGGGCAGCCAAGACTGTGAGGACAAAAATCACATTTAATAGAGTTCAGAAGGATTTGAAGTTAAGGCAAGGAAATGGTGTACAGAGGTGAAAAAGTCAAGGGATGTAAGGGACTCAGTAATTTTGTGGGACTGAAAGTCAGTGTGGCTAAAACACTTGCTGCAGAAGGATATGAGGCTAAATAGGTATGAAGGGATCACATAATAAGTAGACTAGCATTTGAAGATAAAATAATCTGTGAAGAATTGACATCTTAAAAAGACTGAGTCTACTCATACTTGATCCAGTATATCCCTCTATTTACTGAGGTCTTCTATAATCATTTATTTTTTGCATATAAAATATGAAGACATTTTGACAGATTTAGCCTTAATAAGGTAATATTTCTGATGCTATTATAAATGGTAGTTTTAATTCACTTGTAAGTGCATTGTTAATATATAGAAATAAAAATTCATTCTTGTATACAAATACCATATCAAGTAGCTCTACCTTGCTAATTAATTTAATTTGTGAAAAAGATACTTAATATTTATCTTTACATTGTATTGTTTTCATCCTAAGAGCCAGTGATTTGTCAAGAATTTAATAAGGTTGCAGCATCTGTAATATCACATCTCCTTCACTGCCTGTGGGCAAGTTACCTACAAATCTAGTCTCCTCAGTTGACATTAGTCTGGTTACTTGCACGTGTCTTTGTAATTCACAGCTGGCCCTAGATTTTGGTTAGTGGACTTACATATGATTCCCAAACTTCACCACCCCCACACCCAAATACAAACTGCAAAAGCCCACAGAACTAAGGATTTATTCAGAAATCTATTACAATGCAAATAGTTTTAGAAAATTTCTCATTCAATTATAATAAAAAATTAAAAGCATGGGGAAAGGGTTGAATTAAATACCTGCTTTAACTTTCTATTTTATTTTGTGGTTTAAAATTTAAAATGTATTGCTTTTAGATTGTTATAGAAACTTGACAATAAAAACCTCTGCTCCAGGGAGAAAATAAAACAACTCTTGATTTTTTTTTATAGTAAAAGCATTAATGACAGTTATAGCCAATAATATTATGACTTACTAGCTATATATAATTATTTATTAGGAAACTCAAATAAAGCATTTTATACATGGACAAAAATCTACAGCTTTCACAATATGATTTGCTATTAATCCAACTCATTGAGAATAATAGTTAGTCATCTAACACTGAAAATTAAGGTTTTTTTCCAAATGCGAGATGCAAACAAGATCTATTAATTTACCTTATTTATCAATGTTATTACATAAAGTTTAATTACACATACCTTGCTGGCAGCATTCTATTACAGGCACGGTTTTTCAGGAGTTTATGACTAAATGGCTTGAATTCACAGGAACAAAATAGTGTACATGGAATACTACACAGCAGAAAGAAAGAAGGAACTCCTACCCTTTGCAACAACATGGATGGAACTGGAGAGTATTATGCTTAGTGAAATAAGCCAGTCAGTGAAGGACAAATACCATATGACCTCACCTATTACAGGACAATAATGAACAAAACTAACAACAAGCAAAACAGAACCAGATATAGGAATACAGTGAATAGGCCTTCAGTGGGCAGGGGAAAGAGCGGCAGGGGGAGGGGGGAGGAAGAGGCAAAGAAGGGGAGCAGTTTAGACAAAGACCTAATAAGGAAGAACCATGGACATGGACAACAAGTGGGATTGACTTTGTTGGCGGAGTGGGTGAATGGGGAAGGGGACAGCAGGGAGCAAAAAGGGGATGGATGTAATACAACAACAATAAAATTAAATTAAAAACAAAAAACAGCATACAACGTTGCCACCTGCATTTAATTTAATTTTTTAAAAGGAATGAAATGGATGTTATTTTTAACACAAATAGTACCTTAAATAAATATATATATATATAAATTAATGCACATTTTTCAAAGATCCATGGTTTACTCTCACAGAAAATACAATATGTTAATTTCAAAATGTGAATTTTTGCACTTATAGTTCTCATTGCAGTCCTTTGTAACTTAATTATCACCATTACTATGCTTATTAGTAGTAACTTTATAAATACTATTTTGCATAATATTATACACCTCATATTGGTTTAAAAGAATATTAAGGTGACATTTGACACTCATAGGATCACTATTCATTACAAATACTTGAAATCTTCAGAAAAAATGATAGTGAAACCTGAAAACAGCTAATTAAAATCAAAATGCTTGGTTAAATACTATATTGAGAGCTGTATAGAAAGTCACATCTACCTGTGTAAAAAGTCCCATTTTATTGAAACACTTAATTTTACTATAACTCAAATGTGTGGCAGAAAAATTAAGAAAAATATAGAGCCTTATCATTAGGATATAAAATTTGGTATAATGCATCTGGCTGGGAGGCACTGCACAGAATAAAAGTGCTTGATGGTATTAGAGGTATTCATTCAGTCTCATTCACAAAATGGAGCTAGAATGGCATTACAGTATAGTTTAGGAAAGTCCTTATAAACAAGTAAAAACAACTTTTTAAAAAGCAAAGCTGTTTGAAAAGTTAATAAATATTTAGGAAGTCTGGGGAGAGAAAGAAAGAGACAGCACAAATTACTAATATGAGAAATAGAACAAGTTATACCTCCATAGACATTGCAGGCACTGAAAGGATAATGGCATCTATGCTGTCTTTGCATATCCAAATTGGGCAGTTTATATAAAATTGAAAAATTCCTTGAAAAGTACAAACTAACACAACTCATCCAATATGAAATAGATAATTTTATTGCTATTTTTTAAAGATTTTATTTATTATTTTTAGAGAGAGGGGAAGGGAGAGGAGCAGAGAGGGAGAGAAAAACATCAATGTATGGTTGCCTTTCACCTGCCTCCAGCTATGGACCTGACTGGAGACCTGGCTTGGTAACTTGGTTATGTTGCCCTGGCTGGGAATCTAACCAGCAACCTTTGGGTTTGCAGGCCAGCACCTTATCCACTGTGCCACCAGCCAGGCAATATTGCTATTTATTAATGCAATGAAATAATTTTTAAAACTCTTCAAAAGAGAAATATACTGGCCTTGGTGATTTATTGGAGAATTCTATCAACATTTCAAAATGAATTTAAAACCAATCTATATTGTTTCTTCTAGAAGACAGGAAAAAGTAAAACATCTCTTTGCCTCTTAGTTCTTACATCCTCTATGAACTGACTTCAAAACTAGACCCTTGGTAAAACACACACACACATACACCTACATATCAATATCCCTCATGACTAGAAATACATAATTCTTTATGAAGTAATAGCAAACATTTAGAGTATATAAAATTATACATCATGACCAAATAGGGTTTATTCTAGGGATGCAAGGTTAGCAGTTAATTTTATACATCAACAGTCCAAACAAGAAAAATTTTATAATCATGTATATTAATGCAGGAAAAGCTGTTGAAAATTCAACATTATTCATGATAAAATATAACTCTTATGGACCAAATAAGTTGAAGATCACCTCCAAAAACCTACATCTAACATCATATTTCATGATGAAGACTGAATGCTTGCTTCCTAAAAAAGGAAACAAAACAAAGATACTCACTTTTACCCCTCTTATTTGACATAGTATTGGTATTCTAGCCAGGGAAACAAGGCAAGAAAATGAAATAAATGTATACAATTGGGAAAGGAAGAAATCAGACTGTTCTTTTTGCATATGCCATAATTATCTATGCAGAAAATCTCAAAGAATCAACAAAAATATCTTTAAAGTGAGTTCAACAAGGTCAAAGGATAGAAGTTCAACAACATACATTAATTGCATTTTTTACCAATTTGGTAGTTTAATTGGTTAGAGAGTTGTCCCCGTATGCCAAGGTTGTGAGATTGATCCCCAGGCAGGGCACATACAAGAATCTGCATAATAAATAAGTGAAACAACATATCTCTCTGTCCCTCTCTCAAATAAATAATTTAAAATGCATTTTTAGACAAACTGCCATTAATATTACTCAATAAATGAAATACTTAGGGGTAAATCTAAATAACACATACAGGTCTTGGCCCATGTAACTCAGAGCATCATACTGTAACTAAAGGGTTGCAGATTGATTCTCAGGGCACATATCTCGATTGTGGGTGCAATTAATGTTTCTCTCTCACATTGATGTTTCTCTCTTTTCCTCTCTGTGTCTTAAAAAAAAAGAACAATGAAAAAATGTCCTTGGGTGAGGATTAAAAAGAAAACTTTTAAATACCTATACATGATGTCTTTGCTGAAAATCTGCCAAAAATTGTTACAGAAAACAAAGATCTAAATTAATAAAAGATCAACCTTGTTCATGGGTCGGAAGACTCAACATAAAAAAGATGTCAGTTTTCTCATATTCAAAAGTAACATAATCCTTATCCATATCCCAGTAAGGTAGTTTATAAATATGAACAAGATTTTTCTAAAAGAATATGGGAAAGAAATTAATTACTAAAGTAATCTGGAAAAATAAGAGTAAAGTGAGATAAATCACTCTGTACAATTTCTAGACTTATTATATATCTACAGTAATCAAGACTATGTGCTATTTGTGACTATATAAATCACTATAATAAATTATATTCTAATAAAATAGAGAACCCAGAACAGACCTATGCAATTTGAAAAATGTGCAAAAAACTTCAGTGAAAAAAATACTTTTCAACAAATGGTATTAAATAATTGAACATCCATAGGTCACAAAGAATAGAAAGAAAAAGTTACCATATCATAACTTATTTAAGAAGTAAATGGTCATAGATTTACATATGAAATGAAAGATAATAAAACTTTAGAAGTTAAAGTAGTATAAAATCTTGATGATAGTTTCCTTAAGACTCAGTGCAATATTCTTAAACATGACAATAAAAGCACAATAAATAAAAGTAATTAATAAATAGGACTTCATGAAAATAAAAATTTTACTCTCTGAAAGACCCTATTAAGAAGATTTAAGGACAAGATATACTGGAAGAAAATATTTCCAAACCACATATGTGCCAAAGAAAACCACATATATCTAGAATGTATGAAAAGTTAGTAAGCGTACAAAAGTTAAAGAAGTCCAAATAGGAAATAGGCAAAAGGCATGAAGAAGTTTCATTAAAAGTACATACAAATGGCTAATAAGCACAAGATAGGTTTGCAACAGTATTTAGCCATCAAACAAATCAAGACAACAATGAGATACCACTATGTGCCTATTAGAGTATCTAAAACTTAAAACAAAAAAATGGTAATACTAAATGGTCAGATAAACTACGTATAGCTCATACATTACTGGTAGGATGCAAGTGAAATATTACAGCTACATGGGAAAACATTTGGCAGTTTCTTAAAGCTAAACATATACTAACCTTATGACCCAGTAATTAGCCTCCTAGATTTTCAACCCAGAGCAATGAAAACCTGTGTCCACACAGATATTTATACATAATTGTTCACAACTTAATTTGCAACAGCCAAAAAGTGGAAACATTAAAATGTCTCTCAAATAAATGAGGAGTGAAAGTAACTGTGGTACATCCATACCCTGGTACTAATAAAAAACAACTAACTATTGCCTTTGCCAGTGTGGTTCCATTGGGTGGAGCATTGTTCCTCAAATGGGTAAGGCGGAGGGTTTGATTCCCAGTCAGGGCACATGGCTAGGCTGCAGGGAGCCCCCAGATTGCCTGCATAGGAGAGGCAACTAATCGATGTTTCTTTCATAGAGCAATGTTTCGATGTCTCTGTCTCTCTCACTCCTTCCCTTCCCATCTCTAGAACCAGTCTCTCTAGAATCAATGGGCATGTCCTTGTATGAAAATTTTAAAAGAGTAATTAACTACTGATACATGTCACAACTTAAATGGACCTTAAAGGTATTATGTTGAGTAGAGAAGGCCAGTCTCATGATGTCAGCTATCATTCCACTTGTATAACATTATTGAAATGAGAAAATTATAGAAATGAAAAATACATTAGGGTTTCCCAACTGTTAGGA
The DNA here is from genome assembly GCA_004026585.1 of Noctilio leporinus. NCBI lineage: Eukaryota > Metazoa > Chordata > Mammalia > Chiroptera > Noctilionidae > Noctilio > Noctilio leporinus. The sequence continues at coordinate 77,058 of PVIW01003563.1, forward strand.
ATGGTCAGCTGGGGAGAGCTATAGGTTTGATTATAAAAGACTATCTCGAGGGAGACTTGTGGCATGAAATAGTCCAGTATCTAAATTGTAATGTTGGTTACACAAATCTACATATGTGACATAGAATTATACAAATATCTTGTACCAATATCATTTTTCTTATTTTGATATTATGATTATGTAAGAAGTAACTATTGAAGAAAACTGGATAAAGAGCACAAGTGTCTCCTCTGTATTATCTTTGCAACTTTCTTTGAGTATGTCATTATTTCCAAATTAAAATTTAAAAACCAAACAAAATTTTAACACAGAAAGAAAAGTAAATACACCTGCAAGTTCTACACAACTAGACTGTAATTGCAGTAGTCTTACAGGAATATTTCAGAAGTTTTCAGCAGTTGAACAATTAAATGAGTTATCAAGTCTGAGAATTTTGAAAGAACTGTTTTCCTAGAATTTGCTTTGAAATTTTATATAATTATATAGTATTATTTCATATTCTATGTCAAATCTCACTACTATGGAAAAACTGTCAGTTGATCTTTAATGATTAGAATCACAACTAAAAATGCACCAGAAGTTTAATTTATTATGAATATAAAATTGTAATAAATTTTATCAGAAAATGCATTTTCTTTTGGAACATCAAATCACATTGGAAATAATCAAATAGTTAAAGCTACATTAATATAAAATCAAAATGATCAATAAACACAAATCAGAACAATATATCTATAATATATTAACTCAAAAATTAAGTCATAACATACTCAAAATAATACAGATGTTGCATTAAAAATGCAAGAGCCACCCTGGCTGGTAGCACAGTGGTTAAGGCGCCGGCCTGGGAACCCAAAGGTCGCAGGTTCGATTCCCCAGCCAGGGCACATAACCAGGTTGCAAACCAGGTCTCCAGTTGGTCTGTGGCTGGAGGCAGGTGAAACACAATCACACATTGATGTCTCTCTCCCTCTCTGCTTCTCTCCCTTCCCCTCTTTCTAGAAATAATGAAATAAAATCTTAAAAAAAAAAATGCAAGAGCCATCACAAAAAGTGGAGAGATTCCTAACATCTGTGATTGTGCCTGCTAATTGGAGTTTTGCAACATGGCCAGGCATTGTGGGACAGTTGCTTTAAGCAAAATGCTGTGTAAAATCTGTAAATTTAACCATGTGGTTTGCTTTATTTTTATTTTATTTTACTTTATTTTTATTTTTACTATCTTTTCTTTCTTTTTTTTTTTTTAGTTTTTAAGATAATGAGTGTCAAATGTCTATAATGCTAATTATTCTCTGAAAGGATTAATAGCGAGTAACCCACTTACTAAAAGTGAAAATCTGTGAGATTTCATGTCATTCTGATAAGCAGTAATTTACGTTTTTGCATCAGGTCACAGCCCTTTGAGAAATAATCTTCTGGCCTTTCTCTTGGGTAACCTATCTTAGAATCATCCACAGGTGATGGCTTCTGTATTACATTTTGGAGGCATAGATTCTCATGAGATTACACAAACTAGTTGGCTATGTTTCAACAGGGAGAATTGAGAAGTTGTCTTCTGAAAAAAACCTCTGCCTCCACTTCACATCACCTGGTTCTTGGGGGCTTCTAAATGCTGACCTAGGGAACACATTGGCTAACAAAGATGCTGTCACTGCTAATGATGATGATGGTGAAAATAAAAGCATAAAATAGAGCTCCCACTCTGTGCTAGCACTGAGCTGAATACTTTAGGTATGCATTAGTTAAATCTTTACAACATTGCTATGGTGAAATAATTATTTTGTTATTTTTAATTTTAGACTAGAGGAGAGACAGAAATATTGACTTGTGACTATTTCATAATTATATACTTTAAAAAAGATTTGCTAGGTAGTTAATAAATTGCACATATGCGTTCTGTTTCTTCTTACAAGATTTTTGTCACTAGGGCAGAGGTTACTAGCTCAACTCCAATAATTTTAAATGTGTTTTCCATTATATATATAATGGAGAAATATATATATAGCTCAGAGAAATCTCAGCCAAGTCAGATATTGTATTCACTAATCTAATAGGTCCCCCTTCACCACCACTGTTTAAAGGAGTGAGATATTGCTATATCTTCAACAGAACATGAATAGAGTTGGCATAAGACTCTTCTTGGCCAAGTTGGTTAAGCAGTTTTATGTTCTTCATACCCTCACTCTCTCATCTGCTGTCTGTGTGTGCAGAAGACTGAGGCTTTTCATGCTGAGCTCTTCTTTATAGAGGTTAAAAGTGTTTCTTAGAAAGAATGTGTATATGTCCCTACTAAAATCCTGAGATTACTATCCAAAGCTGACATCTTAAAATCTAATTATCTTGTTTTTTTGTTGTTTGTTTGTTTGTTTGTTTGTTTTTCCAGACCTACAGACATCAACCCAGCATGAAGGCTTACTTATAATTTTGGATTCTTAGTGGAAGATTATCACCCCGCCCCCAATCTCCCAGTGTAAAGGTTTATAACATCAAGTTTAATTACCATTTTATTGTGTATAATGCATATTTCTTCTTGTTCACACTTTCATTGAAAGTTTTGACATTTGTAGGTTCATGTTTTTAAAAATAAAAACATTTCAATTTTATTAGATACCAGTTTGTCTTTTTTTTATTGCTATTGTATTACATTTATCCCATTTCTCCCCACTGCTCTCCCCTACCCCACCCTCCCTATCTCCCCTCCCACAGTCAATCCCACATGTTGTCCATGTCCGTCCATGCTAATTCTTTGACTAAACTGTTCCCCTTTTTTGCCTTTTTCTCCCCTCCCCACTCCCCTCTGCACACTGAAAGTCTGTTCCTTGTTTCCATGCCCCTGGTTCTATTTTTATTTGTTTGCTTGTTTTGTTCATTAGTCTCCTGTATTGGGTGAGATCTTATGGTATTTGTTTTTCACTGACTGGCTTATTTCACTAAGCATAATATTCTCCAGTTCCATCCATGTTGTTGCAAAAGGCAAGAGTTTCTTCCTTCTTTCTACTGTTTAGTATTTCATTGTGTAACAGTACGAAAGGCTTTTGATCCATTCACCCAGTGTAGGTTCATGTTTTATGTATAGCTCTTCATTCTGGCTTTCCATGTTTTACATGCCCCAAGCCAAGATTATGTCTCTTACATGTTCAGAATAATTAGGAATTCTGTTTACCACTCTGTATTTCAGAATTCTGCTGTATCATTTTCCTTTTTGCAAGGATAGTTAAGTTTTTAAAAAATGTATTTTTATAATATATATAACATATGATACATCATAAAGCATTATACAATAAAGCATAGATGCTACTCTGTGGAGAGCCCCCAATCCACAGAGATCCCCCAGTGCTGCAGATGAAATGAACCTTCCCAGGCAGCTTGTGCTAGGGAAGAGAAGGCCAGCTAACGTTTGAAAGTCAAGAGTCCTGAGCATCTCTCTCCAAAGGTATTTATTGAGTAACAATGGTGGGTGGTACATGAACATTTGGTTGTGAAGGGAGAACTTTTTATAGAACAGGAGTTACTATGTTTCTACAGCAATGAAAGGAATATGGAGGTCTTGCCCCAGGACATGGAGGCATCAAGGACTCCAGGTGGTTCATTAAAAATAGGGAAGGGAGCCCTGGCTGGTAGCACAGTGGTCAAAGTGCTGGCCTGCGAACCCAAAGGTCACAGGTTTGATTCCCCAGCCAGGGCACATAACCAGGTTGCAAACCAGGTCTCCAGTCAGGTCTGTGGCTGGAGGCAGGTGAAACGCAACCATACATTGATGTCTGTCTCCCTCTCTGCCTCTCTCCCATCCCCTCTTTCTAAAAATAATGAAATAAAATCTTTAAAAAAAAATAGGGAAGGGAGTTTTAACATCTGCTGTGATTACAAAAACAAGTCAAGGAAGTTTGCTGGCTTCAAAGGAGTATAGAAAATTCTCATGACCAGAATCCCACAGGGGTTCCTCTGATCACAGCATAGGGGTTTGTATGCACCCAGCCTTCCTAGTTTTCTGGTCAGGTCTTACTGACTCAGCCTGGCCCATGCAGGACCCCAAATCTCACAGCAACTTCAGAAGGACCCCAACACAACTATATAAATAATAAAGCATTGACATCTTTATTTTTATAATTTTTTAATATTTTTGTATTAGATTACTTTTTTCCATTTAAAATATAAGTACCTTGTTATATTACAAAATATTTTAGGTAATAAATCATTTACTCAATATTCAGCCATCAAGTATTTATTATGTTTCTACCAGGTTTATGTCAGGCTGTGATTTTGGGGTTATATATGGATCTTAAATCTAAACAATTATGTGTGATGAATTCATAAAAACTTATATAAATGACTAAAAGTACCTTGAATAGAAGAAGTCCAAAATGAAGTTCAGCAGATATTATAATAGCTCTTGTTTAAATCTGGTTACAAAAGACCTTTGAGCATTTTCTGTATGTGAGTAATTTCTTCCTTTCTTAGTGCCTCATGACTATTATCTCAGTTTATAGATATCTTTTTTCCTAAGAATTAGAGTGCATGTATGCTTAAACATAAGAACAAAAGTGGGCGGATTTGCATTAACTACCATTGCTATCCAAGATTGATTTATTCTTTGTTTTCTAGCACCCAGGGGAAACTTAACTCTATTTTCACAAATGAATCCATCCTTGGGTCTAGTCTGTCTTCAAAGGACAAGACTTGTTTAGCAATAACTACTAAAAATTGAATTATATGAAGAACTAATAATTTTACATAGTATGGGCTTTATCTTCTTGATATATATCACATACATATTAAAAGTTTTAATTTTGTAGTTAATTATTTAATGTATTAAGTACATGTATCTGAATTAAAGCTTTCAAATACATTTCATATATTTTACATATCAACATGGTAAAAATAGTGCATATGGCTTTAAATATGATTATTCATCGAAAGTGAAAAATGTAGAAAAGTGCTTTAAGTATAATTTATTTGTTTTATGCTTACCTAAGGATATGTTTTTGTTTTTGTTTTTGTTTTTAATTTTAGAGAGAGGGAAAGGGAAGGAGAGAAGGAGAAAAAGAGAAACATTGATGTCAGAGAGCAATATCTTGCATATGCCCCACCTGGGAATGGAATCCGCAACCTAAGCTCATACCCCAACTAGAAATCGACCCTGTGATATTTCAATCCATGGGATGATGCTCCAATCAACTGAGCCACATGGATCCAACTTAATATTAATACTTTTTTAAACATGTGTCCTCAGCATAATACAAATTTTTAAAAAGATTTTATTTCATTATTTTTAGAAAGAGGGGAAGAGAGACAGACATCAATGTATGGTTGTGTTTCACCTGCCTCCAGCCACAGACCTGACTGGAGACCTGGTTTGCAACCTGGTTATGTGCCCTGGCTGGGGAATTGAACCTGCGACCTTTGGGTTCACAGGCCGGTGCCTTATCCACTGTGCTACCAGCCAGGGCAATATTGATATTTTATTATGTAGGCTGAGAAAAGATTTAGCTTATAAATCTTTTTCAAATGTTCTGATACACTAATTATAAATTAAATTTATTGTTAGCAATATTTCCTCAGTTTATATAAGAAGTAATTATAGAAAATAGAATTTTTTACATTTATATTTATAAAGACATCTAGAAGACTACCTCAATCAAGAAATAACAAGATTAAATTTATTAGACTAGTGTTCATGGCAATTTTACAAATAATTTTGTTAATGGGAGAGTGATCCATGGTTAGTATATATTTAGGCCTATTGACGTCATTATAAATGGCTAACAAGATTCCCTGTAGCTTCTTAATGTACTGTATGGCCATTACTTAACAGAGAAGATGTTATTGTCTGCCAATTACTTTCAAAATATTAATATATTCAAACATATTAGATTTGGTTAAAGAAAAAGAGGCCTGGTATGAGCTTTATTTTGATCTTAAAAATTCAATTTAGTAAAATTCTACAAAAATAACTCTAAACAAGAGTAAATTGATAGAATTATGTATAGTGTATAATAAATATTAGATGCATTGAAGAAAATCAATACATTATACTTCTCAATGGATATGTCAAATAACTATAATAGGTGAAAATGTAGCATTTTATGTTCTGCTAGAATGAGGCTAGATTAGATGTTGACTGTAATTTTGATGGGCAGTTCTGAGTGATTCTAGATTTTCATATGAAATTTAATAGTAACAAAATCCAAGGTTATCATTAATTATATTAAACCTAATTATTACTTATCATTTTAATCCCTTGATGCTTTCTTTCTTATCATGCACAGATAAACATACACTCAAAATCTTATTAGATATATAACATCACATATAAATATAGAGACATAACACTATATATAGATATAAATATATGTTATAGAAATATATATAATTATTCTTCAATCTTGAGGCAATACATACATTAAGACTCATTCAAAAATTAAAATAATTTTTCCCTAATAAAAATATCCTTATTTGAACTTCCACTTCTAGCCATACTGAAATATCATTGATCAAAATTACTCATAGAAAACTTGACCATAGGAGAAAAAATATTTATCAATTTTTAGATATTATACAGCAATTAATACCTAACCGTTATTACTCAGAAGGTGAATAAATAATACAACTGTTATGATTGTACCTAATAATAGAATGCAATATTTTCTATTAATCTGTGTTTAAGAAAAACATTCTTCTATAATTTTGACTTCAAATAATCACTTAATTTTTGAAAAAATATATGGGTGAGAATTTTATTAAAAATGCATTTTTGCATAAAATTCTCCGTATTTGTAATTACTTTCATTAATAGTAAGAAAAAAATGTTTAAGTCTATCTCCAGTGCCTATACTTTAAGTTTGAAGTACATTGAATTACACACACACATACCACATACATACATGCATACAGATGTATGTATGTATATATGTATATATATCTATATATATATATAATATGTGTGTATATAAGTGTGTGCGTATGTATGTATATAAAATGTTCACAAATACCAAATTGTTTTATCTGACATTTCCTTTTCAACTGTACTAAAGCCAGCTTATTAAGCAATGACAATAGAGTCACAAAAATTAAAAATAAACAAAAACAGAGACAGTGGGTAGGTGATTATAGGAATATTAGAGAACCAATTGTCTAAACTGAGAGCTACTGAGTATATATATAACATGTGTCAGGGGAAGGAAGTCCCTTGTCTATATATAGCTGGGCCTTTCAATAGAGTCAGCCTTGGAGTCAGCCTTGGAGTTAGCCTTATCACCAGAAGCTCTGGAACACTGGGACCCAGAGATAACCAACTTGCAACTCTGAGCAGGTTGACGTCACCCCCTATGTAACCCTTTGTCATAGAGTGCCTTTTGTCCCGATGTGTATATATGGCTGCCCTTTCTGTAAGCTCAGTGTGTGCACTGCTGTTGTAGGAGAGTGGAATAACCATGCATGGAAATGCCAGCACTCTCTAGCACCTGGCTGCTGAAGCAGGAGAGTGGGTGTGGAAATGCCCGTACTCTCTGTAGGTCATTAATCTTGCCTCTGCCAATAAAGCATGCAAACCCTCCTAAAGGCTCTGCACAAGTTCTTCTCCCCCAGACCAGTGCCCTCCCCACTATCATTTGTTGATCTCAGACCCAACAAGATGGGCCCTGACACATCAGCTTGGGCAAACAACAAGGGTTTGCATAAAATGCTTGGTTTAAATAATTATTATGGCCAGTGAGGCCCCTTCATTTGCCAGAATCTCTGCTCATGCTCTTCTCTGTAGGCATCCTTCTGCTTGCTACCCATCCAACTCTGACAAAATCCTAGTCACTATAAATGGTCATCTGTCTTCTCACTGAGATCAAAGACAGATTTTTCTTGATCAGTTTTCTTTACAACAACATTATACTAAGTAAACATTCCCTTGGCTCTATAAAGTTTTCCAAAATCTTCTTCAAAAATACATTGGGAAAGGAGTAGCATTTTACAATGTTTAATTGTAAGAGTTTCTACTGAAAGAGAAACTAATTATGTAACAAACTGTTTGCAGAAGGTATATTTCTGAGAATACCCATAAGAATTATTTAGTCTTAGAAGAAAGGTATTTTCCAAGAATGATTATCTGGATGCTTTAAGCATTCTTTTGATTAGAATTTCCTTCAAAAATCACTCAAATATTATAATTGTCTTCAACCCCTGGCTGGTGGCTTGGTGGATAAGACACAGGGTTACAAATGCAAAAGTCACTGGTTGAACTCCCCAGCCAGGTCACAATAATGAGGCTGCAAGACAGGTGTACAGCCAAGTCCATAGCTGGAGGCAAGTGAAAGGCATCCATACACTGATGTCTCTCTCCATCTCTGCCTCTCTTCCTTCCCCTCTCTCTGAAAATAATAAAATCTTTATAAATAAATAAATATAAATAAAATTGTCTTCAACATTTTCTGAAAGTAAGTCATCACACATTTCATAAGAGCCTTAATATTCATGTATTATTATATCCATATACATAGTCTTTGTGGAAATATATACTTCACAGAACACACTATTATAGTAAAAGTTCATATGTACAAAATGATTGGATGGCAATATGTTCTGATTAGTTTGGAAGTAACCAATTTTTAAAGAATTAGGGAATATAAACAGATTCTAACTAAAAATAATTCTGATGTTTACAGGGCACTATAAATACACTTCTTATAATGTTCTCAATAGCACTGCTATTGTTAATATCAATTTGAATTTTCTACTAAGGAATAAAATAATTTTGTTAGCATTTTTATTAGAGTTAATAATTATTTTTTAAAGATTAAAAATAATATTCTGTTACAACATGAAAAACAGAAATCATACTAATGTTGACATGTTTAAGGTGATATATTTTGGAAAATAGACATTTACATATTTTAATTAATTAATTTATTTATTTATTTTTAGAGAGAGGGGTAGGGAGAGAGGCAGAGGAGGAGAGAGATATCAATGTATGGTTGCCTTTCACTTGCCTCTAGCTATGGACCTGGCTGGAGACCTGGCTTGCAACCTGGTTATGTGCCCTGGCTGGGGAATCGAACCAGCGACCTTTGTGTTCACAGGCCAGCTCCTTATCCACTGTGCCACCAGCCAGGGGCTAGACATTTTCATTTTGAACTTAATTGCAGTGTTAGCCATAGACTGGAAGAAGCATTATGAAGATATATTAATGTCAATATAAATGTAATGTACTATTTACAACACATCACAGGGGTCCACAAATGGCCACAAGAAATATACAAACCTCCTATTAGTTTTACAAAGCTTACTGTGAGTAGCAGGGTATGTATTTTTCCTGAATCAACTTATATTTAGTTAAAACTATGACATTTCCTAGTACTATTTTTTAATGTCATAAAGTACAGGTATAGTGGCCATCTTTCTCAGTTAACATAAATGAGATGAACTCTTCTCTGGGGAATTAAAAGCTAAAAGAAAAAGGGTATTTCTAAAAAAGAAGAGATATAAAATATTTAAAAGTATTGGTCAATTCAGATGAAAAATATTCTTGAGAGGGGCTTAGGAATATTATTAATGGAAAAAAATATTTAAGTCAATACAAGGGAAGATAATTCTACACAAACTAAAAATACTTAAATGAGTGTGTTTGAACAACAACAGTAAAAAACAGTATTTCAAGGTCATGGATCAGTAGCTAGAAACACAGAGACCACACACTCACTCTGTTATTTGTTCCCATTACTAGGAAGAGAGTTTTCCAATGATGTTTCACCTGCTAGGATGCCTTGCAATCCAGATCTAAGTAGAATTCTGGGTGGTGGTTTTGAGCTCAGAATAATTTAGGATTTAGAATCTCAAGAGACCAATTTGTTCACTCATTGTGTCAGGATCTGAGAAATTCTGAATCATTTATGCTTAAGGCTCTTGACTTGTTTTTTGCCACTCTAGGGTTGGTTCTCTCAGGTCCTGTCAGATTTTTAATGGTCTTTCAAAACTTTTTCCAAGATCAATGTGTAGTTCTTTGGTTTGTAAGGGCCCCTTACATAAATGAGGGTAAACTGTCAAAAGTTTAAAATCTAGAGTTGCCCATGGAGAAAATATCTCTGATACTATTTTCTATCCCATTCAAAACTTTAATACTTGAAGTCTCTAAGATAGAGTTCCTTATTATAACAGAGTATTAAGTTTTTGTAATATTTTTCTATTGCAGGATCATTTTAATGTTTTATTTATTATTTTCATAAGATTCATAACTCATAATTACTTTTATAATTTGAGATATAAAGCTAATATACAAGGTCTGTCCTGAAAGTATCAACCCAATGTCAATACAATTAAAAGTTTGCATGGCTGATATTTTTGGGACAGACCTCATATAAAGGATCTCAGGCTGGTTCATAAATTTGGCAATAAGATGAAATTGGCAGCTATCACAGGCATGGAAGATCTTGTTGTTTATCTGGAATGGGGCTCATCTATCTCTTTTGACAAAGGACCAAGTTGAGCATACACTCCTGTGTCAGTACATTACTTAAGAGTCATATTCAGGTTGCTGGAAATAAAATAAGATGGGTAAGTTTAGTGATTAGTGTTACTCATTACAAAAATATTGATCTTTACCAATTGAGAGCTTGGAGTCTGATTTTGCATAGACCAAAATCAGATCCTGGCTCTGACAATGAAGAATATGTGAGGTGCTTGGATGTTTCAAGATACATTTATTTATCCATAAATATATGACAATAAGGACAAAACCTTCAGAAGAATGTTGTGACTCTCACTTGCAAACCAGAAAAAAACCGTCTCATGTACATGTGCATTTCCCCAAACCGTGTACCTGCCGAGTAAACTCTCAGTTCTCTTAGGTCAAGTATCACATTTGCTCTATAAAAACAAAACCAGTTTTTTTTTCTTTTTTTTAAGATTTTATTCATTATTTTTAGAGAGAAGGGCAGGGAGGGAGGCAGAGAGGGAGAGTGACATCAATGTATTTTGCCTTTCACCTGCCTCCAGCTATGGACCTGGCTGGAGACCTGGCTTGAAACCTGGGTATGTGCTCTGGCTGAGAATTGAAACAGCAGCCTTTTGGTTTGCAGGCCACACCAATCCACTGAGCCACCAGCCAGGGCATAAAGCCAGGTTTGGACATTGGAAATGGCATTAATGTTTTCTCTCTCAAAACACCAGGTCTTTGTAAGTCACCACACTTTTGCTTTCAAAATTGTGTTCTATGTTAGGATTTCTAACATCTGATGAGAAGATGAAAATGTCTCTTTCTTGGCCCTTTTAGCCTTCTTTTCTAATGAGGATGAATGAGTGCCCAGGAAGTGATGAATGTCATTGGCTCTTAGTAGAAAGGAAGGATGCAAGTGTCATGCATTAGTTTTCTAGGGCAAAGTACCACAAATTGTGTACCATAACAGAAATGTATTGTCTCATAGTTCTAAAGACTAGAAGTCCAAGATCAAGGTGTTAGCAGTGTTCATTCCTTCTGAGTACTGAAGGACAGTCTGGTCCAGGTCTCTTTTCTAGCTATTGGTGGTTTGCTTTCAATCCCTGGTGTTTCTAGGTGCATCATTTCCATTTTTATCTTCATGTTTACATGTAATCATTCTTATTATGTGTGTATAGCCATGTCTAAATTTCTCCTCTGTTTAAATATAGCAGTCATGTTGGATTAGGGGCCTAGCCTACCCCAGTATAATTTATCTTTACTAATCATATCTACAGTGACCTTATTTCCAAATAAGAAGGCACTCTGAGGTATTGAGCATTAATATTTCCACATATGGGTTTTGGGGAGCACAATTCAATCTATAATGGGCTACAAGGGCAGAAATTCTTTCAGTTAACACATCTGCATCTGTCGGTATAAAATATTCTTGATAGTAAATTCACTGCTGCTTATTGTTACCAATTAGGCCATGTAATTCTAGTAATCTAATTTTAGCAGAAATTCTGGTTCCAGTAATTGCATTCTCTTTATAAACAAAGGAGGAAGGATGCTCATACAAATAATTTATATATGAGGAATCTATACTTATACATATATGTCTATAGAGGTGCTAGAAGTCCATGATAAAAATATGGTTCTTGTTTCCACACATTAAAACAACTAACTTTTGATAATTTTGACTATAGAATAAATTTTATATGTATTCCTCATTTATCACATAGTGAACACCAGAACTTTCAGAAAAGTAACATTTTTACAGAGATTATCCCATTGCTTTCTCATGATGTGAACATATTTAAACAAACTGTATGTAGGTGCATGGATACAAAGTTCATTAAGATAATAGCCATCCAAAAAGGTGTGAGGTGATACCTCATTATGATTTAATTTTTATTTCCTTGATGATTAGTGATGTTGAGCACTTTTTAAAATACCTGTTGGCAATTGTCTGTCTTCTTTAGAAAAATATCTATTCAAGTTTTTATGCCCACTTTTAACTTGGTCTTTATTTATTCTTTCCTATTGAACATAAGAGTTTTATATATTTTGGAGAGTAACCCCTTATTACATAAATGGTTTGCAAACATTTTATCTAATTCTGTAGATTGTCTTTTATTGTATTGATTGTTTTCTGTGCATAGTATTTACCCATAAAAAATAAGGAAATCTTGTCATTTGCAACAGCCTGGATGAAATTGGAGCTCATGATGCTAATAAAATATGCCAGGTAGAGAAAGAAAAACACTGTGTGATCTCACTAATACATGAAATCTGAAAATGTAAAACACAAGATCAGAGAATAAATAATGGTTACTCTAGAGTTATAAATTTGCATGGTAATTATAATTAAGAATATTGTATACTTGAAACTTGATAAGAAAGTAGATCTTAAGTGTTCTTACCACACACACACATACCACACACACACAGACAACTATATCAGGTGATGAATGTATTAATTAGCTTGATTAGGGTGTATATATATATAAAATCTCAAATACCAAACCATCACTTTGTATACTTTAACTATCTACAATTTTTGTCAATTACCCCACAGTAAAGCTAGAAAAATAATTTAAAAGATAATTTAGAAGGTTTAAATAAGCATTAACTCAGTTTTGCTTTCAATAACTCTATGTATGTGTTATTCATTTTTCTTTAACCCATGGTCTCATTGTTAAAAAAGTAACATACACTCTTTCTGTATATTTTAAATATTTTTTATTTTCTGTATCAATTTAACACATGAATGACTGCTTAGATGCATCCAATATTCTAACATTTTTCTTCCAAGAATTATTATAACTTAGTTACTTTTTTATAATTGATATTTTGAAGGAATAAATATATGCTTATCTTGATTTTTATTTTGTTAAAAGTAACATATCTTTACTTATATACATATAATGTATTTTGGAAAAAAAAATCAACCCAATAAAAGATTATGAAGATATGTGTTGCAGCTGCAGGGAGACAATGCTCCATAAATATTTTCATGTTTCCTCACATTCAGAGATAACTGAGCAAAGGTTACTCACAACTTATGTAAAGGAAGATTGAAGGGAAAACAAGCATTTGAACAAATTTAAATATAGAGGCCTGGGAGATTCATAGACAATCTTTTCTAGAGTCAATTGTTTACATTTGGGGGTTATAAACCTAGAGAACTTTTCCTTTCTCTGAAAGTATTATATTCTAGACCAAACATCTATTTCATTCCAAGTCTAGGGAGGTAGGGATGTATTAATATCTTAGGTAAGCTTCCAGTTTCATAGTTTAGAGGTTTCTCTACTCTGATGCACATTCTGCAATACATAGTGTGTGCTGTTGACATCTGCTTTCAATCCTTCATTCTATGGTGATTTGAAATTTGGGAATGGTGCAAGAAATTATGTGAGTAATTGAAGTCTGTCTCTGATTCAGGGAACTATAGATCGTGTGTGTGTGTGCGCGTGTGTGTGTGTGTTGTATAATGATGTATAATTGTGTAAGTAATATAATATTGCAAACCATTCTTTCATAGTTGTCCGCAGACCAGCCACAAGGTAAGAATCTGAGCTACAGAGCTAGAGGGAAGCAAAGGGCTTATCTCCCTGCTGCAGGCTTGGCTGGCACCAAGACCAAGGGGAGATATTTTTGATCTGCCCTTCCAAGTGCCAGTGGCTCTGTTCTGTTGAGCTTGTGCCTGTAGTGAGGATGGCTGGCTGAAACCAACTTGAACCTGTGATGTGCTCCTCCAATGGAAGCTACAGTGGGAAACTCTGGCAAAAGTTTTGTTGCTCTGAAGTAGGGTACACTTTCTCCCCATTCAGTGCTTGACCATACTGCCACCAAGTAGGGACCAATTAGCCCTATTCTCCCAATCAAGGTCACCCAACTCTACCAAGTTTGTACCTTGTAGAAGGGTCTGAGGGGCACAGCCAGCATGGGCCTTCTCTATATTTTTTCTTCAGAAGGTTCAAGAGGAAGTTCAGGTAACCTCAAGAGGTAGCAATGTAACAGATAGATAGATGCCAACCCCAGGGAGCTCTGAATATTTTATTGGTCTCCTCCAGCTCAAAGATACAGGAAGCTGACCCTTATACCCAGCTTTGTCTCTCCCATACATACCCAGGCCCAGTAGATGCAGCCACAAACAGTGGATTGCAGGGTAGATCAAGATAAGTAGCCCAAAACTAATTATACATATTGGACATTGACCTGCACCAGAAACCCAACCAAGTGGACTCAGAGTCAACAATTAGTGGTAGATTTCAGAACAAACCAGAGCTCAACCCAACTAGCCACATAGGTGGCACACCCAGAAGGGAATTATGGCAAGGAACAGACCCTATTGGGAAAAACTCCACCTCAGGGGGAAACCCCTACATGAGAGTCATACATGGTATTTGCAACCTACCCTTATAGTAGCCATTCATCCCTGAATATTTATCCCTGAATATTAACTCCATTTATGAACATACCAACACCATTCAAGACTCAATTATAACAGAAGGGCATAAATAAACCTCACAAGAAACATTTGTGGAACACCTACCTCATGTGATCTGGAACTGCACCATTAAGACCCACAAAAAACCTCATCATAAAGCCATCATAACAAATTAGGCAGTCAGAGGAGATCTACGTAATACACAGAAGCAAATGCAAAAAAAGGCAGACCACATAAGGAGATGAGGTAGATGAAGAAATATGCCCCAAATGGAAGTACAAGAGAAATTCCCAGGAAAAAAATAAATAGAATAGATGCAGCCAAGATACCAGACTCTTGAGTTTAAAACAATGGTTATAAGGATGCTCCATGACCTTTGGAGAAGATGGATAATCTCAGTGAGTTTTTATTTTTATTTTTATAGTAAACATTTAACAGAACATAGAACCATAAACAAACTAGTCAGAAATGAATACAATATCTGAAATGAACACACTAGAAGGAAACAACAGGTTAAATGAAAAAGAGGATTAAATCAGTGATTTAGAGGACAAAGTAACACAAAGAACTTAAGCACAGCAACCAAAATAAAAGAGGATTTAGAAGGATGAGGAAAGATTAAGACCTCCAGGACAACATCAAGTGTAACAACATCCACATCACAGGAGTACCAGAAGAAGAAAGAATGAATGGAGAACCTATTTGAAGAAATGTCTAAGAACTTCCCTAACTTGGTGAAGGAAAAAGATACACAACACAAATCCAGGAACACAGAGAGTCCCAATCAAAATGAACCCAAAGAGGCCCACACCAAGACATATCAAAATTGTTGTCCAAGACAACTCTTCCTAATATCTTTTTGACATTGTAGGTATATTTGTGTTGGCATCTTTATTTTATTGGGCTCCTGCCTCACACTTTAAATTTGGTCCCCATAAAACGCTATCAGGGGGAAGAGTGACAAGGCATAAAGAGATGCAGACACGTAATATTGCATAACACAGAATTTAGGTAATTTGGTCATTCATCTTATCCTGTTGCTTTCCCCTTGCCTCTTATTATATGTTTTAGGAGATATAAACCATGTGATTTAAGAATTTTATTTGGCCTGAGAGCTGTTCTGTCCCATAACCTATGGCATGCTATTGCAGAGACTATTGTTATTACATAACAATTGCCTGCATATCATTAAAAATAATATTATGTATTATTTCATAAAATATCAGAAAATGAACATGGAAAAATATGTTCATTGAATTTATAGACATGGAAATAATTTGAGTTTTCAGGAGTTAAAGCTTTGCAGGACTGGTGAAGTAGAGTTCATATTCTGTGTACTGAAAAATTGTACTGAAGCTGTTGTAATACTAAGTATAGAAAATTTATTTCAGAAATTTGGTTTTAAAAGGAAAGAGCAAATATTAAGGAGTCCCTGAAAGCAGAATGTAATTGAAAAATGTTTTTTTTATTTGTCTTGTTAGTTTTAAGTCTGGGAGAGCATGTGTAGATGGGTTTTTATAATAATCTAATAGGAAGAGACAATGTGAAAATATGGCAGCAGGAGAAATGAATTTAAAGCAAAAGAGTCCTACTGAGGTTAAACAACAGTGTAGAATAAAAATGGAGATATACTGTCATGAAATCTGAAGAAATGTACTTATACATTCGTAATAGGACTCAACAAAGAAATATGTTTTGTATTGTAATAAAACACTAAGGATTGCCTTTAAAAAAAAAAAAAAAAAAAGACTTAGGTGGTTCCAAGTTAACTTTTTTAAATAATATAGTGAGACTTCTGGCCAAAATGGAGGCATAGGTGGATACTCTGCATCTTCCTCACAACTAGAAAAAATTTACATCTGCTTTAAAACTAAATAAAAACAATGCATAAATTTCAGAAAACCAAACTACATGGAAGTACACAAATAAAGAAGTAAAGAAATACTCAAACAGCAGGTAGGAGGGGCAGTGTCGGGAAGAAGAATGGCAGCAGCAGCACCAGAGCTGAGGCTGTAGTGAAAAACACAGTCACATATTTAAACCTGGGAAGCAATCCTGGGGCCATCCCACACAGCCCACACTGCTTCTGACTATGAAAACCAGTGGGGGTTGGGGTGCAGGAGGAGACTGCCAGCCTCAATGGGCAAGAAGTATTGTTCCCTCTAATACTCCTTTCCTACATAAAGCACCACGAAGTGGTAAACTGGCTCTCCGTGTAATGGCAAATACCTAAGACCCCACCCCTATCAACATAACAGGTGCAACAGCTCTACCTAAGACACAGAGGCAAACACAGGAGTCTGTCAAGTTGAGGAGACAGGGAAGTATGGCCAAAAAAGGAAACAAATTAAGATTCCAGTGGGAGACCTAACTGATGAGGAAATAGCAAACCTAATGGATGAAGAGTTTAAAGCGTTGGTGATAAAGATGCTCACAGGCTTGACAGATAGGCTTGAGTACTACAAACACAAAAGGGATGAAGTGAAGTCTGGACTAAGAGAAAAGAAGGAAAATCCACATGAAACCAATGGTGAATGGAAATAAATCAGGGTTCATATCAACAATTTGGAACATAAGGAAGAAATAAACAGTCAACCAGCACAGAACAAGGAAACAAGAATTGAAAAAAAAAAAAAAGGCTTAGGAACCTCTAGGACAATTTAAATGAGCCAATATCCAAATCATAGGGGTGCCAGAAGGAAAAGAGGAAGAGCAAGAAATTGAAAACTTGTGTGGAAAAAATAATGAAGGAAAACTTCCAAATTTGGCAAAAGAAATAGACAGTCTAGGAAGCACAGAGTCCAAAACAAGCTAGATCCAAGTCAAACCACACCAAGACACATCATAATTAAAATGTAAAAGGTTAAAGATATAGAGAGACTCTTAAAAGCAGCAAGAGAAAAGAAGAGAGTTACCTACAAAAGAGTTATGATAAGATTATCAGCTGATTTATCAAAAGAAACTGCAGGCAGAAAGAAACTGGCAAGAAGTTGTTAAAGTGATGAAAAGTAAGGACCTACAACCAAGATTACTCTATCCAGCAAAGCTACCATTTAAAATGGAAGGGCAGATAAAGTGCTTCCCCGACAAGGTAAAGCTAAAGAGTTAATCATCACCAAGCCATTATTATATGAAATGTTAAAAGGATTTATTTAAGAAAAAGAAGATCAAACCTATGAACATTAAAATGACAAGAAACTCAAAACTATCAACAACAGAATCTAAAAGATAAAAATAAAAACAATTAGGAAACATAATTTGTGGGTACAAGATAGACAGGAGAAGCCCTAGCTGTTAGCACAGTGGATAAGGCGCCAGCCTGTGAACCCAAAGGTTGCAGGTTCGATTCCCCAGCCAGGGCACATAACAAGGTTGCAAACCAGGTCTCCAGTCAGGTCTGTGGCTGGAGGCAGGTGAAATGCAACCATACATTGATGTCTCCCTCCCTCTCTGCCTCTCTCCCTTCCCCTCTTTCTGAAAATAATGAAATAAAATCTTAAAAAAAAAAAAAAAAAAGACAGGAGAAGTTAAGAATAATATAGGAAAGGGTGAAATCATGGAACTTATATGTACGACTTATATGGACATGAACTAAGAAAGGTGGGATTGCAGGAGGGAAGCAAGGACCTGGGTGGAAGGGAGCAAAGGGAAAAGAAATTGGTACAATGGTAACAGCATAATTAATAAAATATACTTTATAAATACCTAGTGAAGTTTTCAGTGGTAATTGTAAATAATTAGACAGCAAAGTGATTTTTAAAAATAGCAGGATTATCATATTTAGAGTCTTACTAAGGTTGATGATCATTACTTAAATAAGTAATCCTCAATGGAAAATATTGTCTCAAAATAGCCATTATATTAGTATAAGCATGGAGAAAAGAAGGCTGCAGGATCTCATCACTTTAATATAATGAAAAAGAAATGGGAAAATTGCCTTCAGGATATTGAAAAGAGACTTCTAGAATGATAGACATTAATTTCAAGCAGGAAGATGATATATTGAAAAAGAGTAAAGTGGTAAAATCCATCTGTTAATTACTGTCATATTATAATTAATCTTGATATAGTCTAAGTAAAATCCCTTAGTTTTTCCTCTTCAAAAACTTTTTTCTCTGCCATTGGCCCATTACTCTCAACATAAATTAAAGATTGTCATTCTTCTAAGTACCACTAATATTCTTTTTGGAAAATTATATAGGAAATGCTCTGAGTTTTAAAATTATTTGGTGCAAATTTGTCTTCATTGAGCTTTTAAATCCATGAGTTCTATATGTCATTTTATTTGGTCAAATTTCTTTAATTTTTTTTGTTATGATTTCCAATTTTCTTAGTCAAGTTTTGTACCTCTCTTGCTAAATTTATTTTTATGTGCCTTATAATTTTAGGTGTTAGAATAAATAACATTTCTAAATTACTAATTTAAATTGTGTTGCTGATGTATATAAATGAAAGTGATTTGTATATTTTGCTCTTTCATGTAGCCATCTTGTTAAACTCTCTTTGTAATTCTAGCTATTTTTGGTTTTTTAGAATTCTATGTAAGCAAATCATATCACTCTGAAATGATGACAGTTTGATAGCTACTTTCTTTTTGTTTTGGTTAAATCTTAGTATTTTTTATTCATAATCCAGGAATGATGTACTGAAATTTTTACAATTTAGTTCTGAGTAATGATTTCTTCTACAACTTAGTAATAGGATATAAACACACCCACATATACAGACTGGGATGTCAAATGCATTTTCATGGTATATTTAAAGAAGTTGTCTATAGATTATTTTCTGAATTTTCTATGTGCAAAGTGTCACCTGTAAATAATGACAGGATTTTTCTTCCTTTTAATTTTTCTGCTTAAAAAATAAATCCCTGTTTCAGTTTACTACTACAATAAACATTGAGTACAAAAGTGGACAGACTGTATCCTTGCTCCTTCCAGAATTTACTGGGAAATTTTCAATTTCCATAAGATTTTTATAGAACCAGAGAATCATTGCCTTATCACTGCAGTTCTTTCTTGCTGAGAAAGCACGTAAATCAGCCTTTTTGTTTGCTTATTTTAAATATTGAGTAGTGTTCTCTACCTTTGATGCAAGTTACCTGACACCTCAGCTGAATATCCATCTTTCAGTGTAACATGACTAGCCAGTTACAGGATTTAAGGAGAAAACAGCTCCCAGCACCGAGCTACCAGAAAATTCTGAAAGTTAAAAAGCTATTATATCATAATGAATATCAGAGAGAAAAGCTAATTAGGATGGAATAGCTCAGCAGCACATGCTGATAAAATGGAAATGGTATATATAGGAATATGCCATCCTAACAACAAAGGATGGAGGCTATGAGGGTGTTTATTTGTGGACAAGGTTATAGCTCACAGTTTTCTTTGGTACTAATGATAGAAACCATAAAATGGTAAAAACACTGGGTTGTGTATAATTATATCTCTAATATTTGAGATAAGTAAAAATATTTTTTTCTTTTTCATTTTTTTAAATGTTATTGTTCAATTACAGTAGCCCTCAATTTTTCCCCCATTGCTCTCTCCTACCCTGACTACACTCAATCCCCACCCTGTTGTCCATATCTGGAAGTCCTTTATACATATTCCTTAACTAGACCCTTCCCTTTCTTTCACCCACTGTCCCCCTCACTCTCCTCTCTGGTCACTGTCAGGTCTTCTTCCCATGTCTCTGGTTCTATTTTGCTCCTTTGTTTGTTTTGTTCATTAGGTTTCTTTCATAGATGAGATCATATGGTATTTCCCTTTTGCCTCCCAGTTTATTCCACTTAATATAATACTCTCTAGTTCCACCTAGTATTCAACTATGTAAATGAACCAGTTTTTTTATTTAATCATTTACTAATGGGCATTTCGGCTGTTTCCAGCACTTAGCTATTGTAAGTAACACTGCTATGAACATTAGGATGCTGGGGTGCATAGGTTCTTCTGAATTGGTGAAAGTAATAATTAAAATAATTAAAAAATGCTTTTATTACCCTGGGAACTATAGCTTTTGAAGACAGAAATCTATAGGTATTGTTCATAAAATTATCAATTTAATGGATAAATAAATCACCTATGGTACTTTTTATAGAGGCGCTCATCTTCTATAGTTGAAGGGCAGACTATGCTGAATACCAGGCAATGAACTTGATTATAAGGGCATAATCATTTTAGAAAGGTCTGGATTCGAATCTTCAGCAAGTTTCTGGGGTGTAGCCCTCATACAAAAGGAGTTGGACTTAGATTTCAGAAGAGACATATGGATAGATAAGCTTGATAATACTAAATCTCTAATTCTCATCTGTAATGCCAAAGATGTCAGGTTCCTTCTTAATAAGTCTCTGTAAATGCCTTACAAGATAATATTTGTCCTCCTCAAGACTTATTCCTACTTATGTCTTGGCCACTAGCCAATGGTAAAGGGTCTCACGTGTTTTAACAGGGAAAATAAATATGTGCTCCGTTTAGAAAGGAAATGACTCATTTGTGAAAGCAACAGCAAGACCTGAAAAAGATATACCTACAGGATCATGTAAGGTGTAACAAGGAATGATCTTGAAAGTCTTAGACCAAAAAGAGTAGAAAATAAATCTGAATAAGGGAAAGTCTGTTAATATGGGGACAATCCCTACCTTAGTGTTTAATGCCCCTGGAGCCTATTTTAACACGATGATGATAAAACACTTAAAAGACTAGAAAAAGTCATGGCACACAATGTATGAAATGTAAATGTCAGAACTTCCTTGGCAAACTTTTGAGGAATAAATCAAATATACATATATTAGAATAAATTTATTTTATAAGACTCAAATACCCACCAGATGATTATGCTCCTTGGGAAATTTCAGAAGACACTGCATTTACTGAAACAATGAAGAAATCATGAGTGAGTGGGACAGTTGAATCATTTAGCAGCTCCTAAGTGGATGCTAAAGGATTGTGCTAAGGAACAAGAGTTTATCAAAGATGAGTCAAATAGATATACAAAATAGGATGGGGCAGGAACTTGACATATGTCCTGCTCTGTCATGATAAGATTGTATTGCCTAAAATCTCTTCTCACAAGTAAAAATTTAAACAAGATATTAAGACATTGTTGATAATGAAAGAAGAAGCATAAAAAAATAAAAGAGCTAAGTTACATTAATATTACAGATAGTGTGATTGGAATCTTCAAAAGACCTAGAATAATTATTAAATCAATTGTGTTGCATTACATTTTGAATTGTCTTTGAGTTCCAGTTCACTGGAGTCATTGCTTTACTTGAGCTTCTCTTTTATTTATTGACAATGATGGTTAAGCTATATATTTATTACTAAGACCCTCACAAATAGGCAACATGGAGATTCTCAATGAAAAGTTCCTTGCACAAATGTATATGTCTGCATAAGTTTATATATTTTGAAGCAAACCTATGAGTGTGTGTTTCCTAGAGAAGAGTTATTTTTTCTACATAATAAGGAATTGATGTAAAAATTTTCATATAAAGGAATATATATGTGCTACATACTTGTATTAAAGAGACACATTTATCTTTTTACTATATCTGCTAATTAACATATGTCTAAAAAGCTTTACTTGCAAGAGATTTGACATCTATTTGATAAAAGACAAAAAAAGAGAGAGAAGCTTTGTGAATTGTCCTGGGAACTAGAATGCATGCATAGCACATTTTAGCTAATTTGACCACTGGAATTGGTATTACATGATCAAAGCCATCTTTTTCCAACATTGTCTATCACAGAACTGCAAGACTTAATAAACATGTGGACTTGAAAGACCATTTGAATGATTCTCAGGAGAGTTTTTCTATTTATTTTGTTAAAGTGTTTTATATTGTTATTCCACTTATCTAATTCAGATACTTTATGTAAAATTAGTGTAGTCTCAGAAAACCAGTTCTTATTGAAGTCAAAATTGGTGCTAACTCAAAATGCTTAAAGGAAATTATATTATTCAAAGCAACAGCTTCTAAATCCTTCTAACAAAACTTTTGACATCCATCTTGTGTATCTCAATTCTAGTTCCACAGTAAGGTTTTATAAAATCCATTAATTTACCTTAAAATTTTTTTGGTTGAATCATAGAATGCCATGATTGTACTGTATTATTTTCTCAGCATCTCTTGAGGTTCTACCCAAAATCCTCTGAAAATTAAATTTTTATGGATAGTCAACAATAAATTAATTGTTGGTAATACAATTTTCTTTGCCTAAGTATTAATATAAAATGTGGATCACTGAATTTCATTAAAATGTTAGTAACCATGCATGTTTCTGTAACAAGTACAGCACTCATATTATAACACAGAAAATTGTGTTTAAGACATTAAGACATATTTTTTTCCATTTGACTTACAACTGATGATAACCTCTTCCCCACACAGCTCTCACTGTGGATGCTCTATATCATCAAATTAAATCAGCTATTCCATGGAAACCACAGATATACTACGGTGAGCTTCATTTGATACTACAAGAATTAATCAATGTGTACAAACATATATAAATGTCTAATGTTTTCAGTCCTGGAAAATAAACAAGTGATCATATTTAACAGACTTTTACTCAGCACCTTCAGTGGTCCCAGTGTTACTGTTGGGGATAATGCAGATGATTTTTTTTTTTTTTTGTCTTTTACAAATTATCTATCAAATTGCCTAAGATATTTTTTCTTCTTTTAGAAATAAAATTATATTAATGTAAAAGGTGTTCATCATAAATTAAAAGGTTAATTAAGAAAGCAACAATAACAAAAGCCTAATGCCTTTTACTTGGAAACAAAAAGAGTATTGTTCTTCAAACATACCTAAAAAGCCCCTAAATACAGATCATTCTCAGACAAGGTGCATGCATCAAAACCTGAAATTTGTCTCCTCTCCTAAATTGCTTATATCAGGCTTTTTTTTACCTCATAATCTCATAGCAACATACAAATGAGAGACGACCTATTGCTTCTTGATCCCTTGCTCAGGATCCACACAAAACTTTTGTCTGTGAATTATGTAGGTCAAAGCAAGCCCCAAAATTAATGAACAGGGAAAGAGTGCCCACCTTGAAATAAGAGGTGCTGCAAATAATTTATGGTCATTTGAATCTTCCACTCAAATAATTCTGAAGATAACTCTGAGCATATTATGGGAATAAATGAGTATTAATTAACAAGACAGAGTGAATTGTTAGAGAAAGATTATTCTAGTCAGAATATAATAATAAGCACATGGTATGAACATAGAACTTAAAGTTGCCTAATTTTAGAATGTCAACAAAAAATAAGGCAAGTAACCTTCACAACATGTATACTTTTTGGAGGTATAAGAAATTATCTTAATGCAAGTATATATTGTAATTGTATTCTGAAATATTAAGCAGCAAAGAGAGAATGTCACGTGTGACAGCAAGTGTACATGTGCAAAAGGAATTGATGTAAAAATTTTCATATAAATGAATATATATGTGCTACATACTTATATTAAAGAGGCACATTTGTCTTGTAACTTCCATCCTACCTCTTTTTCATTCACTTATAAAACAAATATCTCAAACATTCTCCTAGAGCAGATATTAAAAATGTATGTATATAGTAGCTCATAAATCCTAGTAAAGTCCCCTAATAGAGTAAAAGTTTTTTAAAAATTTAGCATGAATGGAATTACATTAGTGTTTTTTAATGGTAGAAGAAAGTTCAAGTGTTTTGAACATGTTGCATTACTCAGAAATCAGACAGAATTATAAAGATAGTGTCCCAAGATCAACTCCCTCTGGTATACATGCCCTGAATAATCTGATATAATATGAATTTGGTGATTTTAATTAAATTATCTGGATACATTAATGGTCATAGTCAACCTTAAGAAAGGATCATTAGGTTCTGGCTGGTGGCTCAGTGGATTGGTGCCAGCCTGCGAACCCAAAGGTCGCTGGTTCGATTCCCAGCTAGGGAAGGAACAAAACCTGGTTGCAAGCCAGTCTTCAGCCATGTCTGTAGCTTGAGGCAGGTGAAAGGCAACCATACATTGATTTTTCTCTCCCTCTCTGCCTCCCTCCCTTCCCTTCTCTTTAAAAATAATGAATAAACAAAAAATCTTAGAGAGAGAGAGAGAGAGAGAGAAGCTCATTATCCAAGCAGACCTGACTTAATTGCATGAGCCCTTCAAATCTGAGCCTAGAAGTCCGAGATGGAGGAAGGCAGAGATTCAAAGCTTGAGAGGGATTCAACAATGTAAAGATATTTCTCCTGCCTTTGAAGATAAACTGGACAATCTCTCAGTTCATGGAGAAACTGAATCAAGGACCCAAGTTCTTCCAAAAACCTGAATAAGCTTGAAAGAAGACCCAACTCCAGGTGAGATAGTGACTGCAGCACCTTGATTTCTGCTCTGCAAGACTCTGAGCAAAAACCCTGATACACCTGTGCTCAGTGGTACAATTTCTGACCTATGGAGTGTGAGCTAATAAATTGGTATTGTTTTTAGCTGCTAGGTTTATGACACTTTGTTAGAGCAACCACAGAAAACTAATGTGTCGAGAAAGAAATTAATATTACCAAAAGAACAAATACACTAAAATCATCTATCTTTGTTACTTTATTCTTCTAGATTCTATACAAAATAATAATGTTATTTTTCTTTAGACTGTAGACTAATGAGGTTTTTTTGGCAGCAGTTAAATATGAGTTTATGTTCTCCATAATTTCTTTTCAATATTCACAGGCTGCAAGGCAAAATGTCCTGCTTCCTAAAAGATAACATCAGCTACTCTTAAAAAGTTATACCAATATTAATTTAAGAGGTCCTTGCACAAATGTTAGTATTGATACATTTATTTTTTGCTCTTCTCATTCATTTACAGAAAATTTAACATATATCAATTTAAATTATGTATGTGAACATTTGAGCTTCCAATAGTTATCAATCATTCACAAGATGAATGTAAATGGCAATTTCACAATGTATGCTTTAGATCTGCTGTACAAAGATATTAAATCAAATGTAATGTAGGTGACTAAAAGCTTTCTGCACCAGAAATACCACTAAAAACTTTTACACTTTTTAATAGAATGTATTTCTTTCCCAGAGCAATTATTGATATGTGTACTACCTTCTTCCAACAAATGATTTAACATTAAATTAAACTCAGTTTACAATTGTATCATATTGAACACTTATGCTCTTCATTTAAATGACTGGAATGTGTATTCTTACATTTTCCACAAGGTTCAATTAAAATTTAGCCTCTAAATGAAATATATATTTTCTTTCTGCTGAAAGTAAATTCAACTCCACTCCTAGGTAGTACTTTTGATTTACAATGTTTAAGAATGTTTCAAATAATAGCTCCTTGTCATCATAACTTCATGTTACATTATAATTTATTTTAAATTATTTATAATATAACATTATGTCTTATTTTCTATGTCCAAAATATGTTGCGAGATAAAAATTATTTTATGATGTCCACTAATTTATTCACATTTTACATCAAGAATTTTATTTCTTCTGATGAAAAGACATAATTTCTGCTTTAAGGAACTTATACACGAGTAGTGTACAATTACAATAAAAATTAAATTAGTAAGAATAATATAATTCTAGACAGTGAAGAATATTATACAAAGGGATAAAGAAAGAGAGGATGGAGAGAAAATATGATCAACCTGTTTTTGATTGGATGTTCAAGAACTGTCTCTTTGTGGTGTTGCTATGGTATGAGAGACCAAGGTCATGGGAAAGAGACAGCTAAGTGAAGAAAATGGGGAAGAGACTTAGAGGAATGTAAAGGCCCTTAGCAGAAACGAGTTTATAAAAATCAAGAATAGGAGAAAAGATGAAAAAATGCTAGAGCCTAGTAAGAAAAGGAAACAATGTTTTGTCTGAAGTCAGACATACAGGTAGGAAACAAACCATGACGGCCTTTGAAAAAGACTTTATTTGTGATAATAAATTGTATATAGAGGACCTGGTTAAAATATGCTTTGTAATGTTTAGTTGGACTGCTATATAGAGAAGAGGATCTAGAGGGGGGGAAAAAGGTTAAGAAAGGAATTTTTAGTAAGCTATGGATGCACTACTACAAGAAACAGAGGTTCTATAATCCAACCATAATGAATAAATATCTTATAGTTTATCAGAGGAACAGTAGAGGAGAGATACATGATTGAATTCAGGTTTATTTTATTGTATTTTATTTTATTCTTCAATTTGTATTGTATTTTTCCATTACCATATATCCGCTTTATTCCCCCTCTCCTTACAATCACCACACTGTTGTTTATGTCCAGGAGTTCTTTCCCCTTTTTGCTAGACCCCTCCACCCCCAAAATGCTCCCCCACTCCCCAATTGTCAGTGTGTTCTCTAGCAGTCTGTTTCTATTGTGTTTGTTAGTTCAGTTTGCTCTTTGGAATCAACATATGAGTGAAATCATATGATATTTGTCTTCTCTGACTGGCTTATTTCACTTAGCATAATGTTCTCCAGCTTCATCTATGCTGTTGCAAATGATTTTATGGTTGAGTAACATTGCATTGTATAAATGTCCCATGGTTGTTTTTATCCACTTATCTACTGATGGATGCTTGGGCAGGTTCCGTATCTTGGTGAGTGTAAATAATGCTGCAATGAACATAGGAATACTTATCTTCTCTCAAATTAGTGTTTCAGGTTTCTTTGCATAAACTACCAGGAGTAGAAACACTGTATTGATAAGGTGGTTCCATTTTTAATCTTTTGAGGTATTTTCACACTGCTTTCTACAGTGGCTGCACCAGTCTGCATTCACATCAACAGTGCAAAAGGGTTCCTTTTCTCCACATCCTTTCCAGCACCTGTTGTTTGCTGATTTATTGATGATAGCCATTCCGACAGGTGTGAAGTGATATCCCATTGTGGTTTTAATTTGCATTTCTCTGATGATTAGTGACATTGAGCATCATTTCACATGTCTATTGGCCATCTGTATGTCCTCTCTGGAGAAGGGTCCATTCAGGGTTTTGAGCAATTTTTAATTGAATTGCTTGTTATTTTTGCACTAAGTTTTACATTCTTTATAAATTTTGGATATTAATCCCTTATCAGATGTATTGGTAGATATGCTCTCCCAGCCAATGGGTTTTCTTTTTATTTCATTGGTGGTTTCCTTTGCTGTGCAAATCTGTTTACTTTGATATAGCCTGGTTTATTTCTTCTTGCTCTGAGCATGTTTGAGATTTTACTGCCTGTGTTTTCTTCTAGGATTTTTTATGGTTTCAGGTCTAACATTTAAGTCTTTAATCCATTTTAAAGTTATTCTTGTATTTGTCATCAGAAGATGATCTAATTTCATTTCTTTTGCACATTTCTGTCCAATTTTCCCAACACTATTTATTGAATAAACTAGCTTTAGGCCATTGTATGTGCTTGCTTTCTTTGTCAAGTAATAATTGATTATAAAGCCATGGTTTTTTTCTGGGTTCTATTCTGTTCCATAAGCTTCTTGTCCATTTTTATGCCACTACCATGCTGTTTTGGTCACTATGGCCTTGTAGTATATCCTGATTCCTCCAAATTTGTTCTTTCCTGTCAAGATTGTTGTTGCTGTTCTGAGTCTTTTGTGGTTTGATATAAAATTTTGAAGATACAGTTGCAGATAAGGTTCAATCTGATGGCTTGAGAGCAGCTGATTGGTATAACAGAAATCAAGGATGACTAAATTTGTTTGGATTTTCCCAAAAGTAGACCCTGAGAAAAGGATTATATTCTAGATATTTTAGAGTGAATTAATGTCTAACATGTGTTAGAGAGTAAAGACAGAGACAACAAATGACATTTAGAATGTGTTAATTTTGGGATTGATTCCATTGGAATCTCTGTGAACTTTACAGAATGTCTTCCAGAATAAGCCATGTTAAAGGACAATAGAATGAGCATTTTACCCTCTACATTCTCTTCAACTTTGTCAGTGGTATCTTGGGACATTCTCTGCCCCATCGACATACTCCCCCACCTTCAAAGCTGTGTTTAATCTGGTCATATGGTTAAGAGAATTCTCCTGATGCTTTTTGGACAGGAGTTTGGGGCTTCGATATTAGAATGTATAGTTGGAGATGTTACAATGAAAAGCACAGGACAGCCACGTATTTGGAAGGAGTGACACAGACAGATCTGATTAAGATCCCTGAGGAGAAGTAGGCGGGGCCATAGGAGGAGTTTGCCAGGCAAAGGAAGGCAGTTTAGGATGGGATTGGTTGAGAAGCTGATGCCTCCAGAGCCAATGGAAATAGAAAGAGGACTGGCCCTCTCTCAGGCTCTGGCTCAGGTTCCCTGGCTCTCCGGCTCTTCTACCTCAAGGATGCCTGGGTGATGGTGGTGCAGCTGCCTGCAATTCCCAACAGACTGTGTTTTGTATGGGAAGGAACTCCGTGCATAGCCTAGGATTGGCCTGGCCTGGCAGAAGGTGGCGGGTTTATTCTGCGGGTGTTCTAGAGGGAACAGGATCTGAAACAAAAGCCTGCCATTCTTCTGGAATTGTGTAGCTTTTGTGTATTATATTGTTTTACTTTGTAAACTAGCCCTATAAAAACTAACAGGAGAAAAGATAGGAGAACCTTGGTATTAGAGTTTAGCCTTAATTGATAGGCTAAAGTAATTAAAACTGTGACTTGATTAAAACTGTGATTCAAAAGCAGGCTTAAGTGACTGCTTTTGAATAAACACTCCTTTCCTTTGTCACCTAAACTTTGTCTCTGGAACTTTGCAGTGGGACCCCCCAAGCTCTGTACTATTTGGTAATAAGAGGGTAAATAAAGGTTTCAATTTGTAACATATTAAATAGAAGGTATATAAAGCAAGTAACTGTATGTGGTTCTGGTCCTGCATATTGACATACAGGTCAAGAATATACATTTATTTTGGTACAGTTCCACATAATATTCCAGAATGTACTGTTTTGTGAGTAGACTGAATAGTTTTTGCTTGTATCAAAACAGGAACCATATAAATGATGAATAGAGATAAAAGAGAAGAAATTATCTATAGCATACAGTAAAGGACAAGTAAGAAAAGGGGTTACAAACAGTAAAGAAACTTTTTGAATTTTTAATCTAAAGGTTTTTATAAATGTTCCCACATGATAGGAACTTGTTTTTGCATGCTGATAAAGAGCTATACAAATGAAGCTAATAGTGTTAAAAATCAACTTGCCAACCCATAGTAGAAGCTGGTTCTTGGAAGCAATTGAAGGTACCCCCCAAAAAAGTTGGACATTAAAAAACCTAATTTAAACAAAAAAGAATACATGTTTAGAACTTATTAGTTTATCAATGCTTTTTAAGTTTATAAAGTTGAATGAGATCAACTATGGAGAAAACATATATAGAAAAGCATGATCAGAGTATGGAGACAAAAAGCAGTATAATATTTAACATTGGAAACATCTTAAAAGGGAGACTGCATGTCAGTGAAGTCAGGAGAATGTGAGACAAATTTCAGAAGCTGTACAAACAAGGCTTTATAAGTCATCCTGACATAAGGGACTGGGCTGACCACACTCACAAAAGCCTTCTTCTTCCCATTCTATGTCCTGACTTTGTTTTTCTTTTCTTCATAACACACATAACTGAGATTACAAGTTATTTTCCTTTTTGTCTCTCTGATCTTTTCTTTGTTCCTCTAAAAGATTATTTTCATCAAGACAGACATTGCCTTGATGGCTGCCCTTCTGTGCCTAAAGTAGTGCTTAGCAAAGAATAGTACAGTTATTAAATATCGACTGAACAACAAAATACTTAACATCACTGATGGCTATAAGCCACCAAGAAGTCAAAACATTAGAAAGTAAAGACAGTGAGCATGGAAAACATTCTCGAGTAGTTTTGCTGTGATGTGAAATATAAAGGAGCAGTAGCTAGAAAGGAAATTTGCATCCAGTAATCTTACAACATTTAGTATGTCTTCAGAAATGTTTACGTAAGAGGGGAAATTGATGATGGGAAATTGCTAATTACAGGAGATGCCATTTCATAGACAAGAAGGATGGGGTCTCGTTACAACTTAAGGGTCCATACTTCCAATGAAACTGGAATAAAGGCAGACTGCGGGAAAGAGGCAGGTTAGCTGATAAATGAGTTAGAGACATTAGGTTGTTATATTACTGCTTCTATTTTACTGGTGAAATTGGAAGTGCAGTCAGCAGTAAAATTATGAGTGCCAATATAAGAAAGGTCCAAACCTGTGAGAATTATTTTAGTTTATTTGAGCCAAACTGACAATTGCCAGGAAGCAAAACCTCAAGAAGTTGAGAAAATGCTCCAAAGAATGGCGGTTTTGCAACTTATTTTATACATTGTAATCAAAAGAGGAGGCACAAGTGGGTGATACATGAAATCCATTGGTGATAAAGAGGCGACAGAAAGCAAAGCAGGGGTGGGGGGTCAAGGGCCAGAGAATCCCTGGAATTAGATAAATAGTAAAATTATAGACACTTTTACACAGGTAGGTACAGTATGCTTAACAGTCAGTAACTAAAATGATCAGAATAACAGTGAGATTTGGGTGGGCTCCTTGTGGTGCAGAGCTTGTGTTTTCAGCAGGGTCCAGAACAAGGAAACATTGTCATTCAAAAGGTATGTTATTGTAGGCACAAAAAGACAACAGTCTCCGTCCAAGTAAACATTGACCCTTGTTAAGAGAAAATACCAGCCTAGGACACGCCTACCATAATCTGCTTTTAGTTAGGAGACTAACTTGCAGACAGTCCGCTTTGGTTACTTCAGGTCCCCGATTTTGTAAGGCTGCTGGCCAGACCTCCCCTGAGCTTGTCAGGGTTAGTGTGTGACCCTTTTTCTTCCACATGGGAAAGAAGTTGTAAGACTGCTGGGCATCTGGTGACCCAGCGGATGATGTGACAGTGACAAGGATAGAAAAACTGAAGAAACTAGGAATATGTAACAATTACTTAGAAACTTTTTGGAAGTTCATGGCCCAAGAGCAAAGATCTAATACAAGCCTGGTATATAGTCATAAGCTTGTAGAATGATTTTTGTCCCCCACTTCCTTTGACCACATCAACAGAGCTCTATTATTATACCAGTGGCTTATTACTAAAAGGGGTGCAAATCTTCAACTCTATTTAAGATTTCTTAAGGAAATGCAAAGACAACAGGAGATAGTTAAGCAATGACATTTTACAATGTACCTGACAATTCTCACAATTTTTAAGGTCAGCTAAGAAACTCATGATCAAGGTCCTATAACAGCTCAATGTAATTCCGTATCCTGAGGGGGGATCCTGAAACATAAATAGGAAGTCTAAATAAAGCATAGACTTTGTGAAATTATATTAATATTGGTTCATTAATTATAATAAACATGTCATACTTATATAAGTTAATAATAGGGAAAACTTAGAGCAGGATACACGGGGACTCTGTTTTATCTTTACGGTTTACCTATCCATTAAAAATTGTTCCAAAAGTCAAGTTTATTAAAAGTAATAAAAGGAGTTGGTGAGATAAGTTGAATAGAAATTCTAATAGAACAAATGAATATTTGGATTAAGACATTTAGACTGAAAATTTATGAACCTTTCTCAAAATGGAAAGACCATTGTTGAAATATTAGATAGGTTTGGAGCTACGGCCATGAAGGCAGATGGCGGCACAGTCACCACTCTGTTGCAGGCAGTTTGAAGAGGAAAGAGGTGGTAAATGGGCTACAATCTCCAATTCATGAAACAGTGATGAATGAAACAAGAATGAAGTTTCAAGGAAAGGGAAAAGTAAGAAAACAGCAACGAGGGGCCAACACCAACAGCTATACAACCTTTTTTGCCTGTAATGTGGAGAAAATACCTGCCTACACTTGGAAAAATATTCCATTAAAAATGTGTCATTGGGCCATAAATAGTTTTGTTGGAATGATAAGGTGATGAGACTATAGAGTTGGAAAATGCATAACCTAGAGCATAAATGGATTTCAGGTTATTATTAATGACCTCTGAGGCCTGGGATTTCAGTGGTAAGTGAAGTAAACAGTGACAAAATGCATCATAAAATTATTTTTTAATATCTTCTAGAGGAAGATGATAACTAAATGCTACTTTTAGTCTTAGGGTTGGTGGCTCTGTAGGTACTTTATAGTGGTGACACAAACAATGATTTTAGTCATGGAAGTAGACAGAGACTTATCTGTAGGCCTCTCTTAAAACCCAAGGAACTATGTGCAATTTTATTGTCTAATAGGTACATTCAAGTGTGTGCAACAGAGAAATTTGTATATTCTCTTTATTTTAGGGTTTATATTTTAGGTTCATAATTTTAATCAAAAGTGTTAATGGATGGCCCTGGCTGGTGTGGCTCAGTGGGTTGAGTGCAGGCCTGTGAACCAAAGGGCCAATGGTTCGGTTCCCAGTCAGGGCACATGCCTGCCTGGGTTGCGGTCATGCAAAGCCAACCACACATTGACGTTTCTCTGCCTCACTTTCTTCCTCCCTTCACTCTCTCTAAATCTATAAATAAATATTTTTTAAAGTGCTAATGAATGTATAACTGTAAATTTTATTGGAAAGCATCCTAAAATTATTAATCTCTAATAACATGGTATCTATCACAACTACCTTCCCTCCTCAACACAGGCAACTTAATCTAACCATCATTATTTACAAGCATTCACAGGCATTTCAGAGATAAGTTCCTAAATAAGCCTTAGTGTATTTAAAACATTTTCTTTTCATACCAATTACATTTGTATATATATCTTTTCTTCAACTTTAGAATGACTATTTTTTGGGTACAGTAACAGATATAATGTCCCTCAGAATGAAAAACATGATGCTTGAGGTGAAAGGAAAGGGAGTATGTAGTGTTCTGGATATGAGAAACAGAGTCACCATGGATATCATTTTCATTTGAGATACTCAATAAATCAGGAAATTACTTTTTATTGTTTCAAGGAGCATTCTTAAGGAGAATTCATGATTTTATTTTCCGGTATGGCAACTCCCAATATCCTGTTAGCAAGGTGACTTCATTTTTATTTATATAGTTTGTAGTGAAAGAATTACTTCTTGTAAAATTTGTTACTAGGCACCCCTATGCTTCAGTTTCTATTAGTAAATTCTGAATTTGCATCAAGCCCCGACAAGATCCAGAATTTATACTGACTTTCTCACATGTAGGGAAGGAAATTAGAAAGTGAATTTGATCTGTTGAGGCTTAGAAAGGCTTATCTTTTTAACACTTGATGTACCTAGGTATGGAATAAATAATATTTCCTGAGGGAAAGTAAACTTGTGCATTTAATTTTAATTGCCAGAACACTTCTACCTTATGCATTCTAAAATAAAATATATGAAAATATATTGTTAATGTAATAAAAAAGAAGAATGTATTTACAGGTTTTGCAATACCTAAGTAGTAGGTATCTATCTTATAATAGTTAAATAGCACATATATGAAATTGTACAAAATAATGAACTGCAAATTCCATTTAATAAAATGTACTACTTATTATCTGATAAGAATTAATATTTTAAAAATAAGATAGTGTTTGACTTTGAAACTTGTTCCAGATGGATTAATTTAAGAATGCAAAAGTGCCTAAAAGGCAAGTAAACACTGGTAATACAAACCTGATAGAAGTATGAACTAAAAAATTATAATCACACTTTTTTAAAAAGATGGGCAGCTTATGTTGCTAGAGTATTAGTCCATTTTTGAATGGGAATTAAAAGTTAGTAGACCTAAAAGAACTGAAATTATCAGAAAATGGAGTCATGGGTACAAAACATTTAAGAGTCTATGGCCATCACTTTATATGATTATTTCATATCTGTATAGCATTTTTAGTATGTCATTATTTAATATATTTTGCCCATTTTAATTTTATTTATTGATTTTAACTTTTTAATATATCTTACTTTTTAAAAATTATTATTGAATGTATTAAGGTGACATTGATTGATAAATTTATATAGGTTTCAGGTATACCTTTCTATAATAAATGGCCTTCTGTCATTATCCTCTTTTTATCCCCTTCTAACTCCACCCACCTCCCCTTTCCCTCTGATAATCACTATACTGATGTCTGTGTCTATGAGTTTTGCTTTTTTGCAATTTAATACCTTACCATTTTTTAACCTAGTTTTCAAAATCCCCTACCTTCGCACTGTGAAGAGCAGGACCAATAACATGGCATTGGTCCAGCCAAGATAATGTCAAGTATATAAAACAAAATGGAGTCATTCGTGTCAACAAAGATGGCACCAGTCAGCCCTGACACTGATCAAGAGGGAAACTGCCTAAGTCAGAGCACATACACCTGGCAAGGAGCCACACCCAAGATATCTGCACATGTGATCAGAATAGGCGTGTCTGCAGAGCAGGGCCACCCATAGATAGGCTCCTGGGCAAATTCTCCTCTTGCCACCAAGGGAGCCAAGACACTTAGTAAGACACCCAGAAAGGTGGAGTACACCACTTTCAAGGGGTAGCTGAGGCAGGGTCCAGAACACTGCTAAGATAGCTGAACTCTACTCATCAGAGTGCTGCCCCATGCCACACTGATCTCCCTTGGCATTGACCAGCTGTGGCTCAACCATGCTGGAATTTGCCTGCCCTGCTGCCCACCTGCCTCAGGAGAGCCTTCCCTGCAGGACACTAACAGCTCCCTTGTGCATTATACTGCCTCCTGGACCTGCAGACTAAGACTCTGAGACTCAGGTTCATTTTCCCCCATTGATTGCTGCATGTGTGTACGTTATAATTCTGTTGGATTGTTAGAGTGTGAGTAGAATATTAATGCCTGTCAATATTCTGCTTTGAGTGAATCTGCATTCAATAAAAGCTGAATGAATAGTATGATTACTGTGGGTCACTCTTGTCTCCTCCTTGATGCCAGGTTGCTCAGCAAGCAGCTAGCCAAATGGTTGCCTGGTTGACTTAGAGGAAAGACTATATCACACAACATACACTCATGACACTCACTAATGTCAATCCATTTTGTCTGAGTCTGTTTCTATTTTGTTTGTTTATTTGGTTTATTAGATACCCCATATAAGTGAGATGATATGGAATTTGCCTTTCTCTGACTGGTTTACTTCACTTAACATTCTCCAGACCCATCCCTGCTTTCTCAAAATATATAATTGCCTTTTTTTTTTTTTTTTTGCCTAGCAGTAAATGTACCACCAGTTTTTTTGTTTGTTTGTTTTTGTTTTTAAAATCCATTCACCTACTGATGAACACTTGAGTTACTTCCAAATCTTGGCTACTGTAAATAATGCTACAGTGAACATAGGGGTACATATATTATCAATTTACTTTTTTGGGATTTCTTTGAGTATATCCCTAGAAATGGAATCGCTGGATTGTAAGGCAGTTCTATTTTTAATTTTTTGATGTAACTCCATACCACTTTCCACAGTGGCTGCACCAGTCTGCATTACTACCAACAGTGCATGAGGGTTCAGTTTTCTCCACATCCTCACCAACACTTGTTTGTTAATTTATTAATGATGGCAATTCTGGCAGGTATGAGGTGATATCTCATTGTGTTTTTAATTTGCATCTCCCTGATAATTAGCGACATTGAGCATCCTTTCATATGTCTATTGGCCATCTGAATACCCTCTGTGGAGAAGTGTGTGTTCAAGTCTTGCCCTTCCCTTAATAGGATTGTTTGTATTGAGTTTCATAAGTTCCTTATAAATTTTGGATATTAATCCCTTATCTGACATATCAGTGAATATGTTCTTCCATTCAGTGGGCTGTCTTTTCAAGTTATGGATGGTTTCCTTTGTTGTGAAAATACATTTTTAATTCAATGTCATCTCATTTGTTTATTTTTTCTTGTTTCTCTGCCTGAAGTGATATATCAGAAAAAAATATTACTACAAGAAATATCTGAAATTGTAGTGCCTCTGTTTTCTTCTAGGGTTATTATGGTTTTGGGTCTAACATTTAAGCCTTTTATCTATTTTGAATTTCTTCTTGTCTATGGTGTAAGAAGATAATTTAGTTTCATTTTTGGGGTGTATCTGTCCAACTTATTCAACATCATTTATTTAATAGACTATCTTTACCACACTACATGTTTTTCCTTCTTTGTTAAATATTAGTTGTTTGTAACAGTATGGATTTATCGCTGGGCTTTCAATTCTATTCCATTGATATATATGTTTGTTTTTAGGCCAGTACCATGCTATTTTGATTTTTATGGTCTTGTAGGGTAATTTGAGATCAAGTAGCATGACTGCTCCAACTTTGTTCTTCTTTCTCAAGATTGCTGTGGCTAGTCAGTCTTTTGGTTCCATATAAATTTTTAGAGTATTTGTTTAGTTCTATGAAATACACCATTGGTTTCTTGATAAGAATAATGTAGAATCTATAGACTGCTTTTGGTAGCATGAATATTTTAATGATGTAAATTCTTCCTA
This sequence comes from Noctilio leporinus, assembly GCA_004026585.1. Taxonomy (NCBI): domain Eukaryota; kingdom Metazoa; phylum Chordata; class Mammalia; order Chiroptera; family Noctilionidae; genus Noctilio; species Noctilio leporinus. The sequence continues at coordinate 114,326 of PVIW01003563.1, forward strand.
CCTATAAACATGGTATATGCTTCCATTTATTGGTATTTTCATCAATTTATTTATTCAATGTCATAATTTCCTGAGTATTGGTCTTTTACATCATTGGTTAAATTCATTCTAAATTATTTTATTGTTTTTAATGCAATTGCAAATAAGATTATTTCCTTAATATTTTTTTCTGATATTTCATTATTAGTGCATAAAAATGCAATGGATTTGTAGATATTAATTTATATCCTACTACTTTACTGAATTCATTTACCAGTTTTAATAGTTTTATGGTGGAACTTTTAGGGTTCTCTATAGACAGTATTATGTCATCTGCAGATAGTAATAGTTTTCCTTCTTTCATTCCAATTTAGATTACTTTTTTTTCCTTCTCTATTGCTGTTGCTAGAACCCCCAGTATTATGCTGTATATGAGGTGAGAAAGTGGACATCCCTGTTTTTTACCTAGTCTTGAAGAAACACTTTTAATTTTTGCCCACTGAGTATGATGATCGCTATTGGTTTGCCATTGCTGCCTTTATTATGCTAAGGTATCATCTTTCTATTTCCACCTTGCAGTGAATCTTTATCATAATTAGGTGCTGAATTTTATCAAATAATTTTTACTTTTCCATCTTTTTCTATCATGTTTATTGATTTTGGGGTAATGTACCAACTTCACATGCCTGAAATAAAATCCTACTTGTATGTTAGTTTTAATAGGTTGCTGGAGGCAGTTTGCTAATATTTTGATGAGGATTTTAGCATCTATGTTCATCCAGGATGTTGGCCTATACTTTTCTTTGTAATATCCTTATCTTGGTTTTGGAATTAGGAAAATTCTGGCCCCCTAAAATGAGCTTGGGAGGTTAAATTCCTCTTGAAGTTTTTAGAATACTTTAGGAAGAATAGATGTTAGTTTTTCTTTGACTATATGATAAAATTCACCTGTGAAGCCATCTGGTCAAAGACTTGTTTGTTTGTTTGTTTGTTTTTTTGGGGTTACTGTTTCAATGCTTCACTTTCATCAACTATATTTTATCTATTCAAATATTCTGATTCTTCCAGAGTCAGTTGGAAAGATTGTGTTTTTAAGGAATTTATCCATTTTGGCCAGGTTGTACAATTTGTTAGCATATTGTTGTTCATAATATTTTCTTACAATCCTTTGAATTTCATTGATGTCAGTTGTTACTTCTCTTCTGTTTCCGATTTTATTTGTTTGAGACCTCTCTCTTTTTTCTTCATGAGTCTGGTTAAAGGTTTTGTCAGTCTTGTTTACCTTTTAAAGATCTAGCTCTTGGATTCATTGATATTTTGTATAATTTTTTAAACTCTGTAGTATTTATTTATGTTCTGGTCTGTGTTAGCTCCTTACTTCTACTCAATTTGACCTTTGTTTTTTTCAGTTTTTGTTTTCTTTTTGTGTGTGTGAGATTAATTTCTAACTTTATACCATTATGGTTAAAAAAGAAGTTTGATATGGTTTCAATATTTTTAAGTTTATTGACTTTTTGTGTCCTAACATGGTCTATTCTAGAAAATGTTCCATGTGTACTCAAAGAAATGTATATTCTGCTGTGTTGGGGTGAAATGCTATAAAAATATCAATTAAGTGCATCTGATCTAGTGTATCATTTAAGGCCACTCTTTCTTCGGTAATTTTCTGTCTGGAAGATCTATCTATTGATGTGAGTGGGTGTTAAAATAAATCAGTTACTATGCTGTATTACTGGCAATCTCTCCTTTTATGTCCATTAAGATTTGCTTCATATATTTAGGTGTTTCTATGTTGAGTGCCCAAATGTTAACAAGGGTTATATCCGCTTGTTGGATTGCTCCATTTATCATTATGCAGTGTCCTTATTTGTCTCTTCGTATACCCTTTATTTTAAAGTCTATTTTGTCAGATATAAGTATTGCTATACCAACTCATTTTCATTTTTATTTGCATAAAATATTTCCCTATCCCTTTACTTTTAGTCTGTGTGACGGTTAGTTATGAAATATGTCTCTTGTAGGAAGCACATATGTTGATAATGTTTTCTTATCCATTCATCTACTTTTTGATTTTTTTTTTGAAGCATTTAAGCCATTTAGAGTTTAAGTGATTATAATAGATATGTATTTATTGCCATTTTATTCTTTTAACTGAGTTTCTCTTGATTGTCCTCTTCCTTCCCCTCTTTCTGCAAGAGGACCCTTAACATTTTGTGTAATACTGGTTTTATGGTAACAATCTTCTTTAGCTCTTTTTTTATTTTTTATTATTTTTTTGTCTAGGAAGCTCTTTAGTTTTTCTTTAATTTTAAATGATAGTTTCTCTTTGTAAGTTAGTCTTGGTTGTTGGTCTTTGCTTTATATTACTTTGAATATTTCATGCCAAACCTTGCTGACCCAAAATGTTTCTGTTGAGAAATAAGTTGACAGTCTTCATGGGAGCTCCCTTGTAGACAACTAGCTGTCTTTCTATTGTTGTTTTAAGATTCTCCCTTTGTCCTTAATCTGCAGCATATTAATTATGATGTGTGCCTATATGGGCCTCTTTGGGTTCATGTTGTTTAGGACTCTCTGCTTGTACCAGCTTATAAAAGTTTTCAATCATAATTTTCTCAAATAGATTCTTGATTCCTTGCTCTCTCTTCTCCATTTGGTACCTCTATGATGCAGGTTTTTGTATATTTCATGTTGTTCCAAATGTCCTTTAAACTATGTTCATCTATTTTAATTAATTTTTTTTTCTTTTTGCTGTTATGATTGGTTAATTTCTGCTACTTTATCTTACAAATCATTGATTTGATCCTCTGTTTCATTCAACCTTCCATTGATTTTTTCTAGGGTATTATTCTTTGTTTCACATATCATTTTTCATTTTTGCCTGCTTTTTATTTATGGTTTATATACCCTCCTTTATGCTTACTATCTCTCTGCTGAAGTTCTCACTAAGGTCCTTGAGCATCCTTTTGACCATTTTTTTAAACCCTATATCTGGTTGCCTTTATTTCATGTAGCTTTTTTTATAATATGTTATGATCTTATTTATTTTTAGAGATAGTGGGGAAATGAGGGAGAAAGTAGAAAAAGATCAATTGGGGAGAGAAACATTGATTTGTTACCTCTCACATGCACCTCAACCAGAGGGACTGGCCTGCAACCCAGGAACATGCCCTGACTGGGAATCCAACTGGTGTTCCTTCACTATGCCACTCAACCAACTGAGCCATGCTAGTCCGAATTCATTTAGCTTTTTTTCTGGAGATTTCTTCATTTCTTTCATTTTGGGCATGTTATTCATCTTCCCATTGCGGCTGCTTTTTTGTATTTGTTCCTACATATTCATGTGATCTGCAATGACTCCTGTTCTTCCTACAGTGGCCTCATGTATTAAATGTCCTGCAGAACCCAGCCTGCAGTCTCCTTGATTGGATGACTTGAGTGCTCTAGGAATGCCCCTTGTGTGAGTTATGTAGACCTTCCCATTGTAATTGGGTCTTGATTTGTATTGGGCCATTTTTGTGTGGGGTCAACCTCCAGGCTGACCGTGAGGATTGACCCTGACCACAGTGTAGGGGCTGATCACATGAAGTAGAATTCATTTCTGCAGTCTGTTGCCTCCTGACATCTCCCTCTGGATATGCCTCTTGTGGAGCTAATTAAATTATGCTCTAATGTTTCTGAAGATGGCCATGGCATGTGTTGTCTCTGGAGTATTTTGGGAGGGACTCTGGTGCAAAATATCAGAGGCTACCTGTGGCTAGGAAACTTGTTCTGTTTGGGGGCTACCAAGTGATCCACAGTTAGTGACTACCTCTACCTCTGCTGTACCTGGGTGTGTGTTGGGAGACCAAGTTATGCACTAAACCGGGCTTTTATCAGCACTCAGCTCAGAGGAAGTCAACAAATGCCCCAGAACAACCTGAGATCTGCCTTTCTCAACCTGCCAGCTGCCTTATAGGTCCAGTCACTGGCAGACCCTCTAGCGGTCAAGTTGCCTGAGGTAAGTTCTCATTGAGTTACCAGTTAAGGGTGAGTGATGTTCACCAGATTAATACAGGTTCAAACTCAGTGCTGGTGCTGGGTGTGAGGCTACTTAGCAAATGTCCCAGGGTATACCAAATCTATCTGCCAATCACCATGTGGTTGAAGGACTTTGTGGTGGGCCCAGGCCTCATGAAGTCATCAGGATGAGGTCAGCATAGTATCAGGCCCTAACACATCAACATTTGGCCCCATAACAACAGGGCTCTTCACAGGACAGGCATACAAAAGAAAATTGCTGCCACCCTAGAATCACACAACTTAGCTTGTTCCAGACTATGCCAGGAGACTGAGCTCAGTATGTCTGGGCCAATGGGATACAGGAGGGTTAGGTAAAGTGGTTTGGGGAAATGTGAGAAGAGTTGCCCTTGTCCCAGAGCTATAAAACTCAGCCTGCCCTGGATTCTGCCCAGACCCTGACAGTATGGAGCCACCTGGAGTCCAGAGGGTGGAGCTAGAAGATCTCTGAAGGGAGACACCATCAGGTTCACAGGAATATAAGGTACATGGCCCATACTTCAAAGTCATATCACTCAGTCTGCCCCTTAGTCTGCCCAGACCTCTATACCCGAGGCCAAGCAGCTGACTCCTCTGCAGTGTGTGATTTCTGCAATGTGGAACATGCTTCACTCAAGAGGGCTGGGTCTATGGTGTGAGATAGTGACTATCTCCGCTGGTCTCTCCCCAGAGCCAGAAACCCATCTCTCCTCACACAGCTCCAGTCTCTCCACACTTCCTCTGCTGGAGCCCAGGATGAATTGCTATGAAAGCGCTTTTGTGTATTGTCCTTTAGAAGGGTGGCTTTGCTCCTGTCAGACTCCCATATCTCTCTGCCAGACAGCATCCCCACACATTTGCACAGTCAGAAATTACATAGGTGCCTCTTCCCAGCCCTGGTTTTCTGAGCTGGGAAGTACAACATGGGTTTGAGGCTTTCCTCTTCTAAGGAGGAACCTTAGTAGCTGAGATAGGCCTTCAAAATAGCTGCCACCTGTGGGAGTGGGCCAGCTCTTTTCACATCGCTGCCCTTCTTACCAGTCCGTGTGGCTTCGTTTGTAAATCTTTGGTTAAGAGGCTATGCTTCAGTTAATTGTCAGTTCGCTATTCATGTTGGTTGCATTCCAATTCAGTCCTGGGAGGAGGTGAGTATATTCTTCACTTGAGTAGTTTTTTAAATTGTTTGGTTTTAAGAGTTTAAATTTTTTTTTAATATTCTGGACTAAATATTTTTGTTAGGTGTATAATTTGCAAATATGTTTTCCAAATTGTTGCTTCCTTTTTCATTTTCTTAAGAGTATCTTTCACAAGGAAAATTTTTTTACAATTTGTATAAAGAATATAACTTATTTTTTTATCTTACAGATTATGCTTTTGATGTATCTAAAAGTGTATATATATATTAATATTATACATGGCACTATCATACATATATGACTGTTTTATGTTAGTTCATATCATGGATTTACATACACACACTTCCATTAATTGTTATGTTAGCTAGAGGTTTTCAATTTATGCCATTCATTTGGCTACTTATTAGATATTTTGAGTTATAGATAATTTCAGAGATAAAACTTATATATTTAGTTATTTTTAATTAATTTATTATTGTGATATTACATTTATCCCATTATTCTATAATTTACTAAATCTCTTTATCACATTGTACTTTTAGTCCCAATCTATTGCTGTAGCCATATATGACAAGCTAAGTTAGAATTAAATCCATTTGAGTAAAAGTTCTTTTTCTTTCTTTTAAAGATTTTATTATTTTTCAGAGAGAGAGGAAGGAAGAGAGGCAGAGAGGGAGGGAGACATCAATGTATGGTTGCCTTTCACCCGCCTTCAGCTATAGACCTGGCTGGAGACCTGGTTTGCAACCTGGTTATGTGCCCTGGCTGGGAATCGAACCAGCAACCTTTGGGTTCACAGACCAGAAACTTATCCACTGTGCTACCAGCCAGAGGGTGAGTAAAAGTTCTTAATCAGGGATGGCTAACTACATTTTACCAAGGAGCCGGCTACCAAATAGGCCAATTGTGGAGATGACTACTTCTACAGAAGCCTAAGCACAGAAAAGAGGATGTTATCTATAGCAGATTTAAAATAATCAAACAAACCCACATGACATAACAAATATGAATAAAACAAATAACTGTAATTAATTTTGGCATGTAAAATCTCCATTATACACTGACTCAGTTGTGTATGGTGTAGTCCTGCAAAGCTAAAGGCTGCTGGTTCGATTCGTGGTCAGGGCACATGTCTGGTTGTGGGTTCAGTCCTCATTTAGGGTGCCTATAACAAGCAACCAACTGATGTTTCTCTCCCTTTCTTACTCCCTCTCTGTCCCCTCTCTTAAATATGTAAATAAAATATTTTTTTAAATCTCCATCATTGACTGAATATTTTCAACTGAGACATTCAGTATTGCTTTATAAAATTTCTGAACATCTGTTATGAATGGGACATCCCAAGATTTATGGATATGTTCACTAAAAAATAAGCACATTTGCAGTTGTTCAATTTTTAATTAATGATAATATATAATATTAAGTTAATATGTACATATATTTTTTTCATATTAAGCCATTAAAACATTTGATTTTATACATCTCAACTGATATGACAGATTTAAAAAGCTATTAACCAATTATTGTTTGCATTTGTAAATGTAAAAATTAATACATTCCTGGAAAATATAATAGCCCTTACCCAAATAGCAGCAGTATTAGAGACTTTATATCCATATTTTACTTGTGACTTGAATAGAATATATTGTCCTTATTGTAAGTTTCCCTGAAATTACTATAATTAAATTGCTTATTGATTCTCATATATCTTCGGCATAGTACAGGTGCTTGTACATTTCTGACCCAGAAATTGGATGAGGTCCCAGTTGCAATAGTTCTGGATTTCTATAGGTCACTAAAAGATTCCTTAAAATATGTAACTCTTCTGGGGTAAGTGCTTATATTTAAACTCTCATTTAAATTTATCAAAATTAATTTTCTCCTACTCACAATACAAAAAGGCAAACCATAATTTTTATCTCCTGAGATAAACATTTTCTCTGGAAGATAATATTGGCCAATATCTTATATCTTCCACTTATTGGCTTACACTGTACTTGTTTTGCAGTTTGGTGATTGAATTATGCTTTTGACCCAGTGATCCCACTTCTGAGAATATATCAGAAGACACCAAAAACACTCATTCGAAAGAACAAAAGCACCCCTATGTTCATTGCAGCATTATTTACAATCTCCAAAATAGGAAAGCAACTCATGTGTCTATCAGTATATGAGTGGAAATTATAACTATGGGATATTTACATAATGGAATGCTACTTAGCCATTAAAAAAAGAAAATCTTACCCTTTTGCAACAGTATGGATGGACCTGGAGAACATTATGCTAAGTGAAATAAGCCAGTCAGAGAAAGGCAAATGCCATGTGATTTCATTTATTTGTAGAATCTAATGTATAAACTGAACTAATGAGCAAATAGAAGCAGACTCATAGAGAGCAAGATGACAGCTATTGGCTGGGGGAATTTAGGGGTGAAGAGATCAAGCAAAAAGGAAAAATGACTCATGGATATGGACAACAGTGTGGTGATTATAGGAGTGATGGGGGTAGAAGGGCATTAAATGGTAATGGAAAAAATACATTTTTAAAAATCGAATAACAAGAAAAATATAAACAAAATTTATAAAATCTGCTCATCTCCATTTTCTCATAGAGATAACATTTATTTAGAATTCTCTTAGTGAACCTTCCTATATTTAAATCTTATTTCCCATTATATTGCATATCTATTTCTTCCCAAATTAACTGTCAGCTAATTCATACATACACCAAATATATTCTTGCTTTGAGGATTTTTAATGTAATTTCTCTGCCTTGTAAACCTAGATTCTCAAATCCTACTCCATCTCATATTCAAATTTTCTCTATGCTACTGTATCACATAAATATAATCTCATTTCATAAAGCATCCTAATATGTAGGGAAAGCAATCATTGGGCCTTTTTATCTATCAAACTTTATAATTTTATACCACATTTGTGATCCACTCCTGACCTTTTATGGTGACCTAGTATTTATGTTTCCCATGAATCCATGAATACTATAATATTCATTAAGGTAGAGTATCCCAAATTGTTTGTATAGTATATTATGCTGCATATAATAGTCACACAGAATGAGTAAGAATACCATATTTATAGATTTTCAAGCTAGATGGCTTGTGGAGTTCTTGAAAAAATATTTTTAAAATTTAGAGACAAAAGTAACTAATATACAGAGAATTATGTCATATGAGTTGTTGATTGAACCCTTTATTTCTAAGATAGAGAAAATTCTAAAACATCCCATGCATGCAATTATCTTTATTTATTTATTTAAAGATTTTATTTATTTATTTTTAAAGAGAGGGGAAGGGAGGGAGAAAAAGAGGAAAAGAAATGTTAATATGTGGTTGCCTCACAGTCCTCAATTGGGGACCTGGCCTGCAACCCAGGCATGTGTTTTGACTGGGAATCAAATTGGTGACACTTTGGTTCACAAGCCAGCACTCAATCAACTGAGCCAAACCATTCAGAGCTACCTTTGTTTAAAATAAAAGCAGAAAAATACTTTTAAAATCTTTAGTTATATATATATATATATATATATATATATATATATATATATATATATGTATGTATTAGATATCTCTGTTCTTCTACTAATAAAATTTAGCCTAACACTCTTTGTCCCCTTTCCCCCATTTCAGTTGGCCAGAACTAGATTATTGTTTATAGCCAAAAATAAGAAGTGCTTTGGCAAAAGTTTTTTTATCACAATATTTCAGCTCATAAAACAAACTACTACCCAAAAATACCCACTCCATAAAACAAAATTTAAAAATGCAACAAACATGTCCATGATTCAAATTATATTTGGTTGTACTAATACATTAAAGGGAACTATTTCCACCACATTTATATAAATAGGTCTCTCTACAAACAGAAGACTTCTCTTTTCTTACTGCTTTTTCTCTGGAGTATTTCAAATTTTTATCTTGATATTGAGCAACCAAACTTCATTGCATTCAATATTCTAGTAGAAGAAGCATATAGTTTAGGACCATGAACATACAAATTGTTTTGTTTATAATACTCTCGGTGACAAGTTTCTCTATTTGGTCAGTCATATGGCCACAGCAGCACATTGGAATGTGGTTTCAGAAAAAAAAATAGTAATAACTTTCCAACTGCCACTCTATTTCATCTTTTAGGTTTGTTTCTCATAATCCAATGCCCATTAAAATCTAGAACAGCATAGTTAAGAATTTACTCATAAATAATTATATTCCTTCTTCTAAAATTATGTAAACATCTCTCAACACTTTATCAATTCTTGGTATTATGAGAATTTTCTTTAAATCGGATAAATGATATAGCATTAAATCACCTCCCTATGATCTCATAAATGGTTTTTAGGTTTGGGTTAACTTTATTCTCATTGGTATTTGTCTTATATACCATAAGATCTATTACTTAGAAGAAATACAGAATTGCCAGTAGCTATCAAAGACATGGATTTTCTCTCTAGGCCTCAAGCCATGTCCACCATTAGTCAATGTCAAGTAGAATGCTGTAATATAAGATAGAAGAAAAAAAAGGAAATTTAGTGGTTTATTACAGAACAAATACATGATAGAATTCTTTAAATGTCTTATTTACTAGTATTGTTCTCACCTACTAAAACCTAAAATGATAAAAAAATATCTTATATTCCATTAATGTCATCATCACTATTTATAGTTTTTTATTTATACACAAAAAGCACTTATTCTTTAATGCTATGTGCCAGGAGCTAAGTTATGAGCAAGGAATACAATATCAAACATGTAATTTCTTTGCTTTCCAGAACCTACAGGTCTGAGGAGAAAGATAACAGTATAAATAAGCAATTGCTAAAAGGTGATAAATACTATCTTAGAAAATTGCACAAGGATTATGGAAGATTAGAAAAGGATTGACTAATCTGACATTAATGGGATAAGGGCCAAGCAGGAGACAGAGAGGAAAAATAGTGCAATGCCTATTTGATACGTGATATATAATGGGTTTTAAAAAAGGATATTGTAATAGATATCTAAATATGTTGAAACAATCACATTTATATGTTCATATATGTTTGCATCCATGCATATATTCATGCCCACATATTTCTGCTATTTGGTTCACTTAAAAGCAGTATATATAAGTATGTGTGTGTGTGCATGTATGTGTGTGTGTGTGTGTGCATATATATATACACACACACACAAAGTTATTGCTGGGCCAGACCAATTGGCCATTTGCATTTGCAAATTTGGTTCAGTGGAATCCTGTCAGCTTTCACATGAAGAATTCAGTGTATTTTTTAAGTATATTTTATTGATTATGCTGTTACAGTTGTCCCAATTTCTATTTCCTTTCCTCCTCTCAACCCAGGACCCTACTTCTCCCTGCAATCCCACACCCCTTAGTTTGTGTACATGGGTTGTACATATGTTCCCTACATTCTTAATGGCTGTTTGTGCTTCAATGCATTGTCAAGATTTTCCTCTGAAAAGCATATTGATTCTGGTTGTTTAGAGAATCAAAACATATTCAGTGGTTTATTTCTTTAAAACACTCGATAAAATTTTAAAACATCATGTACAAAGATAGGAAAATCTTAATTTCTTAAAAATTATTTTTTAAAGAGAGGGTAAGTGAGAGAAGTAGAGAGGGAGAGAGACATCATTATATGGTTGCCCTTCACCTGCCCCCAGCTACAGACCTGGCTGGAGACCTGGCTCATAACCTGGTTATGTTGCAAGGACTAGGGAATCACACCAGTGACCTTTGTGTTCGTAGGCCCACGCGTATTCACTGTGCCACTAGCCAGGGTGATCAAAATCTTAAATTTTGATCCCAACTCCCCAATATTATTGTAATTCTAACAATGACCTTGAATGCTTTAACCAAAGAGACAATTAACAGTGGAAGTTTCACATTATGTGACATTATGTAACGGTGGTCCTTCCTGGGCAATATATACTCTCAAATCATCCCTGACAGTGAACCATTTCAAAAGTTCCTCGCAGGTCAAGCACAAATAAATAACAGCCACATGGTGGCTAGTGGGGCTGAGATATACAAGGAGTGCTTACCTAAGGTTCCATTCCTGGCTCTACTGATAAATATATAATATTGATCAATGTACTTAAACTTTCTGGACATCAAATTATTAAGAACCCTTCTTTATCCTAGAATATGGCATATATTCACATTATGAGAGTTTAATTAAAAACAAATAAGTCTAACACCACCAGTAATGATCTCCTCAGGAATCTTTTTGGTACTCTAACTCTAGGTGGTCCTGATCATTAGCTTTATCCAAGCAGAAGCAAAACTATGGCATGAAGTTTGGTGTACTATCTTTCAACCTCTCCTCCACTCTATTTAACAACTTCCTTTTCAACAGTCCTGCCATATATTGCTTGCTGCTTCACATATGCCTTTTCATAATAATACTTACTTTATAATATTCATACCAAGTAAACAAACAAATATAGGCATCCAATTAAGGTTGACACAAAGAGTGACCATTTGGTGCGTATTTTTGATTAAAGATCATGGCAACCACTGTGGGAAAGTTCATTGTGGAACTGGTAAATTCATAAATTGATAGTTAATAGTATAACTTCAAATGATTTTGAAAATCAATGAAGTATTTCTCATCTGTAGAAATGGCCAATTAATTTTACCTCAGTTTCTTCAGAGTAATTTATTCAAAGTAGATAATTAAATAGAAAAGATTCATTGTCATTTCCTTAATAATGCATAACATAAAAATTATAAATGTGCAAACCTTAAGTTCAATAAAGATATGATATATCCATGTTTTATTTTATTTTTATTGATCATACTATTACAGATATTCCCACCTTCTCCTCCCTTTCCCTTTGGCCATGGCCACACTGCTGTGGGTTATGCATATATGCTCTTTGGCTCCCTTCACCTTCTTTCCTCCAGCACACCCTCCCCTCTGACAGCTGTCAGTCTGTCCTTTGTATCCATGTATCTTTCTATTTTGTTTGTCATTTAAATTTTTCATCAGATTCCACATCTAAGGGAAATCATATGGTATTTGTCTTTCACTGACTGGCTTATTTTACTTAGCATAGTAATCTCCAGGTCCACCCAAAAGGTAGAAGTTCCTTCCTTTGTATGGCCAGGTAGTATTCAGTGTCCGTCCATCAGTAAATGAGTGGGCCAAAAAACATGGCACATTTACACAATGGAACACTATGCAGCAGAAAGAAAGAAGGAGTTCCTACCTTTTGGGACAGCATGGATGAAACTGGAGAGCATTATGCTTAGTGAAATAAGCCAGGCTATGCAAGACAAACACCATATGATATAACCTAATGCAGGAACCTTATGAACAAAACAAACAAATGATCAAAATAAAACAAGAAGCGTGGAAACAAGGAACAGACTGACAGTGTCCAGAAGGGGAGGGGAAGAATGGGGAAAAGAAGAGAAAAGGTTTTGTCCATCAAGAAGCTAGTATAAATGGCCCATGGACATGGACAACAGGGTGTCGATTGAGAGTGGGAGTGGGAGGGCAAGGCATGGGAGAGCTAAGAAGGGAAAATGGGACAACTGTAACTGAAAAACAATTTTTTTAAAGAAAAAAGGAAGTGAAATAAGGAATATCTATTATATTAGTAGTTAAAAATAATTTGTAATTTACACTGAAATCAATCTACTCTGAAAGTGATTATTTTTTAAGTAATGAATTTCAGCATCAAATTATGCCAATGCTTCCTTGAAAATAGAGCAATTAATTCAGCCCCCATCAAACAATATGCTGTTATCATAAAACCTCTAGTGGCATTTTTCCCATATAAAATACACTATTTATTTAAGCCCAATTGCTTTTTCATTTTGGAGTGGCCAGCTGATGTCATATCCACTTTGGATAATGAACAGTTAAAGTGTAAGTCCAGTGACCCATAAAAATGGAAGTGATGTCAGAGGAATACTAGGAAAAGGGTTTTCTATTTTTATTAACACAGCAGAGTTGTTTTATTTTTTTATTGTGGAGTTTAGCATATTATATTTCATTTATTCTCATTTTATATTCCTTGTGCTCAGTATGGAGAGCAGATAGGATGTTTAATTCAGCATTTTGTTCCTAGTCCAGAATAGGCATGCCATAGATACTTAATTCTTGGTTGAAAAATGAACAGAAACAAATTATAAAATTTTACTACAGCCTTTTGAGAGAATGTATATTTGGAGTACAACAGAAATCATTTTATCTACTTTAAATGCATAAAATGCATTCAAGTTAAATTCAGGCCATATGAAGAACTTGGTTCAGTATTTATCTGTTTTTCCCTTCAGCTTCACTGCAGGGTGTCATTCTACATTTATCAGACCTCTTTTTAATTACTTCTGTGATGTATCCCAAATGCCTTGGGTTTCAAGTGATTTCTGCTGAAAGAAATCACCTTAGATATTAGTTGCTATTTTAACAATAGTCCTTATTAGAACCAGGCTGAGGATGGCAATGTAAAGTAGAAAGAATATTCACCAGCAAAGATTTCACGTCTACTGCCTTCCCCTTGGGACAACACTTTTATACTCTTAGAGCTCACAACTTCTCCAACTGATCCCATGCTAAAGGGACGCTGAAGGAGAACTGCATCTTGCTGACTTAAACCTATCATACCTGACTCCCAGATATTTCTGTAGTAACAATATTATTTATCTACTTTTCTTTTCCTGACCAGTATTTCCGTTTCCACGTGCCTTTCTTTACTGACTGCCTATACCTGCAGCATATTCCAGTCCTGTTTAGCTCTGTCCCATCATCATCAGTGCAAAAATATAGCAACGGAGAAGAGGTATGCATGATATTATCTATGTGAATATGTATGCAACATATCTGGGAGTAAATCATTGAGGCAACTGTTTCATTGTATTTTTTGAGGCTGAAAGGAATACTATTATTCCATTTGTCTTTGTGAACCTCGTGTATGGGTTTTCAATTTTCCAAACCAAAACTTTATATAGAATTTTCTGATCACAGGATATTACAGCCACACAAATCTTTACATTTTCATCTGTTGAACTCTTTTTGTACAGTTCACCTTTGATGAAACTAGGGAAGATAAAAATGTAACTGTATTGACTGAAGTGGGGTAGGCAGGAATTCCTAAAGCCTAGTTTTGCAACAATATTTCAGCTTTCCTTAACCCTCCAAAGGTTGCTATTTCCTCAGTTTGAATAAAATGACTATCTTCTCTAGATATTTTACATTTGAAGAAAACTGAAGCCCAGTGAGATGCAAATTAGTAATAAAACTGAGACTCAAACTAAGACCTTCTAGATATATATGTCTAATGTGCAATCTCTGAATATTTGTGTAAACAGGTATTTTAAGCCAGTGTCATTGGTCTGAATCTTCATATTAACATTATTCTTCCTTATTCTCTCAAGCAACAATATTGGTGCAATACCAGAAAATTTATCATTTAGTACTCAAATGTAATTGCCTGATGGGATACCCTAAGGATATTGTACATCCATAAAGCATCAGGTAAAGGCCTGACAATAATGTATTAACTTACCTAAGTTGAGTACTCTGAACTTAAAACCAAAATAAAACCTTTACCTCATTTATTTTCTCTTATAGTTCTCAGGGTAAGTTACTACTGTGGATATTTAAAAAAAAATTTTTTTTAAATCTTAAAATCCTACATTTTGTAAGTAGCAACATTTAGACTCAAACTCAAAAATGAAGACCCTGGCTGGTGGCATAGTGGATAAGGCACTGGCCTGTGAACCCAAAAGTCACTGGTTCGATTCCCAGCCAGGGCACATAACCAGGTTGCAAGCTGGGTCTCCATCCAGATCCCCATCCAGGCCCATAGCTGGAGGCAGGTGAAAAGCAACCATACATTGATGTCTCTCTCCTTCTCTGCCTCTCTCCCTTCCCCTCTCTCTAAAAATAATAAATAAAAACTTTAAAAAATACCTCAGAAATGATATAATCAATATCAATGTTCTTCCCAGCATTCCATGTTACACAGAAATTATTCCTCTTTCTCCTTATATGTGTAAATATGCATTCATACACAGAGCAGTGGGATTTGCTAGAAACTTGACCTTGACTCCATTAAGCTGAAGAGTATAATGTTTCCCTACACACAACAAACAAGTTCAGGGTATCCGCTGTATTGTGCCTATAGCTAACAACACTGTGTTGTACACTTAAAAATTTAAGATATTTTGTTAAGAAATTTTTTAATCTCAAGTTGCATTCTTACCACAATAAAATATAAATCAGGGAAAAAAGGATATCAGTTATTTTTCTTAATGCATTTTGTTCTCTGAAGAATACAGACTATGAATAAAGATTATGTCCTTAATCAAAAAACAAAATAAACTATTTTATGTGTTATGTCCTCATTTCAAATAACCCCATATTGGTACCAATACCTGGGGATTTTTTAAATTGTTATCTTTAAGTTTACTTCTGATTGTAGTCAATTAAATGGACACAAACTTCTCAGGAGAAAAAATTGACTTATTTATGTTGGCCTTGGAAATAATAATTTATTCTTAATTCAGGTAATTTAAACAAATTTATGGAATCAGAAGTATATATAGTTTCTCTCTACGTATCTGTCATCCCCTCCTAATTTTAATAACCAAAAATAAATATGCTATAAAAAAGAGAAATTGATAGCCTTTCTTATTATAATATTCAATAATAGTCTTGCTTTAAATGTCATTATTTTAATGTGATTTTAGCAGACAAAATTGGCCAGACATACAGAGATTGTAGCAATTACATGGATGAGCTTATTAGAAATAAAAACTGGCATGGAAAGTTTGAAGAATGAAATCTCATTTATGATGTGGAGCTTGGTGTAACATTTGTCTGAATTCATTTGAATTAAAAAGGGGTATTATTTAGTGTAAATTAGAACAAAGAAGTTTAGAGAAACAATAATATGACCTAGAAACTGTTCAGTTTTCGAGTAGGTTGGGAGATAATGTAATTGATATGTAGGGCCATGCTTTAGATTAAACTAATGTACAGGGCTCAGAGTAAGCATGTCATAGTTTTGAAAATTCTGGGAAAACCTGATGCACTCTGTAGTGCCTTTCTGATATCTGACCCATGACATTCTCACTTCAAGTATTTTGCAAAATGCAAATGCCCTTCATACACTGGCCATGACCAGTCAGGTAATACTTAGTGTGTGTGAAGAAATACTGCAATTAGATTTCAAAATGGGGTTAGACAATATTGACTTCATCAAAAATAACACTAGATTTTCTAAATTTTGCCTGAAATTAATGTTAGTATAATAGAATGCTTTTCTTCTGGTTTAATAAGCTTATATTCAATCTAACTATCCATTAAAAGATATATATGATGCACGTGTAATGTATGATCATTTAATGTACTGGCATTGATTTTCTATGTTAAAACTACAATCAGGTTTTGTCAAACAATTTATATAGTCAACCTCTGTGCTTAGTAATACTTCTGACTTCTTTTCCTTGAGCTCATATGAAGTGTAATTAGCATTAGTGTAATTGTGTGGCTTTATTTTTAGAAAAACTAAGTTTCTTGACAAATTCATTTCCCAGTTTGATTCAAAATTGAAATATGGTCATTTTTTTCCTGTGCACTTCTTTCCTTTTTATTTAATGTGTTGATGTGACATTGGCCAGTAAGATTACATAGGTTTGATACAGGATCTTCACATTGCATTGTATGCCCAACACCCAAATCTAACTATCTTCTATCACCATATATTTGACCCCCTCTATCCTTTACTACCCACCACTTCTCTTTAGTAACCATTACAGTATTGTCTGTGCCCAAGTGTTTTTTTTTTTTTTTTTAAAGATTTTATTTCATTATTTTTAGAAAGAGGGGAAGAGAGAGAGGCAGAGAGGGAGAGAGACATCAATGTATGGTTGCGTTTCACCTGCCTCCAGCTACAGACCTGACTGGAGATCTGGGTTGCAACCTGGTTATTATGTGCCCTGGCTAGGGAATTGAACCTGCGACCTTTGGGTTCGCAGGCCGGCACCTTATCCACTGTGCTACCAGCCAGGGCCCAAGTGTTTTTTTTTTTTTTGCTTGTTTTTCTTTTTAGTTTATTTGTGGCTTTCAGTTTTATATCCCACAGAAGAGTAGAATCATATGTCTCTTAAGCTTTTCCTGTCAAATTTACTTCTCTTAACATGATATTCTCAATGTCTGCCTATATTGCAAGTGGAAGTATTTCATCTTCTCTTATAGCTGAGTAGCATTCCATCATGTATATTCACCACGTCTTCTTTATCCAATCATCTACTGAAGGACACTGGTTGTTTTCATGTTTTAGCCACTGTAAATTATGCTGCAACGAACATGAGGGTGCATATATCTTTGAGAATAAATGTTTTCAAAAAATTTTTGGAGATAACCATAAGAGGGGTCATATAGTAACTCTATTCTTAGTATTTTGAGGGAACTTTATACCGGTTTCCATCATGGCTATACCAGTTTACATTCACATCAGCAGTGAATGAGGGTTTTTTTTTTTTTTCACAATTTCTCTAATACTTGTTATTACTTATGTTGTTGAAAATAAATTTTAATAACTAGAGAAGATGAACATCTTTTCATATATGTGTTGGCTACTGTCTTCTTGGAAAAAGTACCTGTTCAGGGCCTCTTCCCATTTTTAATTAGGTTGTTTGATTATTTGTTGTTGAATTGTATAAGTTCTTTATATATTTTTGATATTAGACCCCTGTCAGAGGTATTGTCTGCAAATATTACTCTCACCCTTTTGCTTGCCTTTTTGTTCATAAATTCTTTTCTAAGACCAAAGTCCACAAGTTTAATACCTATGTTTCCTTCTATGTAATTTATTGGTTCAGGTTTTATATTTAGGTCTTTTATCCATTCTGAGTAGTCTGTGTCTATGACTATCTTTCCTTTGCTTAATCTCTTCACTTTTTCACCCAGTCTCCCAACATCCCTCAACACCCCTCCTCTCTAATAGCTGTCAGTCTGTTCTATGTATCTTTGAGTTTACTTCTATTGTACATGTAAGCTTATTTTGTTCATTAGACTCCACAAGTGAGTAAGGCCATGTGATATCTGTCTTCCTCTGACTGGTTTATTCCACTTAGCATAATAATCTTCAGGTCCATCCATGCTGTCATAGAAAAGTAACATTTCCTTCTTTTCTACAGCTGAGTGGTGTTCCTTTGTGTAAATGTACCACAGTTGTTTAATTTTTTAATCCACTCAACTAGTGATGGGCACTTGGGCTCCTTCCAAATCTTGGCTTTTGTATAAAACATTGCAATGAGCATAAGGTTACATTTATTCTTTTGAATTACTGAATTTGGTCTCCCATTATTAGTGAATTTCCTTCTAGCCTTCTTTAAATATCTTTAATTTTAATGTAATAAAATCATTGTTGTGTTTTTCTTTGGCATTAATGCTTGTGGTCTTGAACTGTACTTAGATATTAGCTATATTTCACTTAGACATTAGATATATAAAAACCTGCAGTTCCTATTTGCCAATTTTATCTTTATTCTTTATATTTAGATTTTCTGTATTACTTTATTTTCCATGTATATTAATATTATAAATTATATGTTATGAATTATATATATAGCTTGTATATATATGATTATATAAACATATAATATTACAAGTTATATAAGTTTTATCTTGTGAGGCAACTTGAAAATCATTTTCTGTTTTTAATTTCCTTTACATTTATTTTTAATAATGTTTTATCTTGATTCTATGAAAATATTTTATAATAATGTGTATCATTAGCTACACTATGTTTTTTTAAATTATGAGATGTATACTTTTTGGGTTTTAAAGAATAATATAGGAAGGTTTGTATTTTTGTTCCAGTGAAGATTTTCCTGCTTATGCTTTTTAATGCACTACATCCTATTTTATTACTTTCCTTTCTATAACTTGGTTTACTAGATATTTTTTCATCCTTTAACATTATTGTACAAATTATCTTTTATTTTTGTTTTCCTCTTTTTCTGTTCCTTCTCTTCCAGTATTTTAATTACATTATTTCTATCTAGGTACAATATATAACATCTGTACATTAATATATTCCATCATCATCACCTTGCCTGGTATGGCTCACTGGCCTTAAAACCAAATGGTCACTGATTCAATTCCCAGTCAGGGATTATGGCTGATTTGCAGGTCAGATCTCTGGGTAGGGGTGCATGAGATGCAACCACACATTGGTATTTCTCACCTTGTTTTCCTCTCTCTCTAAAAGTAAACAGTCCATCACCAAAAGGAAAGGATGAATCCCCAGAAAGATCACTAAATGAAATAGAGGCAAGCAACCTATCAGATATGAAATTCAAAATAATAATGATAGAGAAGCTCAATGAGCTCAGTGAGCTCTAAGAAAATGACAAACAACTCCAAGGCAACTGCAAAGAACTCCAGGGAACCTACAAAGGACTTACTGTGAGCTACAACAGCATTTAAAAGGACATAGAAACTATCAATAAGAGCCAGGAGGAAATGAAGAATACAATTTCTGAATTGAAGAATACAGTAGAAGGAATCAATGGTAGGCTAGAGAAAGCAGAGAATCAGATCAATGAGTTGGAGGACAATGTAGAAAAACATTCTAAGTGCAACAGAATGAAAAAAAAAGAATGAAAAAGAATGCAGAGGTTTTAAGAGAGCTAGAGCACAACATGAAATACAGTAATATCTGTATCATAGGTATACCAGAAGGAGAAGAGAAACAAGGAATAGAAAACCCGTTCAAAAAAGTAATGATAGAAGACTTCCCTAACCTGATGAGTGAAAATGTTACTTAAGTTCAGGAAGCACATAGGGCCCCAATGAAGGTGAACCCACTCATAGACCCACTCCGAGACACATCATAATTAAAATGACACACTTTAAAGACAAGGAGAGAATCCTAAAAGCATCAAGAGAGAAATGGCAAATAACATAAAAGGAGGCTGCAATAAGATTGTCAAATGATTACTCAACAGAAACAATGCAAGCCAGAAGGGAATGGCAAAAAATATTCCAAGTAATGAAAAACAAAGGTTTGCAGCCAAGAATAGTCCTACCCAGCAAGGCTCTCATTCAAAATGGGAGTCAAAATAAGGATTTTCCCAGACAAAAGAAGGCTAAAAGAATACATCTCCAAAGCCATGGCTGGTGGCACAGTGGATAAGAAGCCAGCCTGCAAACCCAAAGGTCGCTGGTTCGATTCCCAGCCAGGGCAATATAACCAGGTTGCAAGCCAGGTCTCCAGCCAGATCTGTAGCTGGAGGCAGGTGATAGGCAACCACACACTGATGTCTCTCTCCCTCTCTGCCTCTCTCCCTCTATCCCTTCCTTTCTCTCTAAACATAATAAATTATATATATATATATATATATATATATATATATATATATATATAATACATCTCCACCACACATTGGTGCCTCTCTCCCTCTCTGCCTCTCTCCTTTCCCCTCTCTCTAAAAATAATAAATAAAATCTTAAAAAAGGAAAAAAAAAAGAATATATCTCCAACAAGCCAGCATTGCAAGAGATGCTAAAGGGTCAGCTTTAAAAAGATGAAGAAACATGTATCTGGTTCTGTTTTGTTTATTTGTTTGTTTTGTTTATTATTGTCCTGAAATGGGTGAGATCATATGGTATTTGTCTTTCACTGACTGACTTACTATTTCATTCACTAAGCATAATACTCTCCAGTTCCATCCATGTTGTTGCGAAGGGTAGGAGTTCCTTCTTTCTTTCTGCTGTGTAATATTCCAGATACATGAATACAATGAATAGACCTTCAGTGGTTAGAGAGAAGGGGGAGGGTGAGAGGGGGGAAGAGGAAGCAAGGAAGGGGAGCAGTTTAGTCAAGGAACTAGCATGGAAGAACCATGGACATGGACAACAAGTGGGATTGACTTTGAGGGGAAGTGGGTGGGTGGGGAAGGGGACAGAGGGAAGGAAAAAGGGGATGGATGTAATATACCAATAAAATTAAATTAAAAAAAATAGAATAAAATAAGTAAATAAAAAGATGAAGAAACAGATAGAGAGGAACACAGAAACAAAGGGAAAACTGTCAATGAATAAATAGCTATCAATAATAACCTTAAATGTAAATAGATTAAATGCTCCAATCAAAAGACATAGGGTAGCTGAATGGATAAGAAATCATGACCCACATATATGCTGTCTGCAGAAGACCCACCTCAGAACAAAAGACCAAAACAGACTGAATGCGAAGGGATGGAAAAGTATATTTCCAGCAAATGGACACACACAAAAAGGCTGGGGTAGCAATACTTATTTCAGACAAAATAGATTTTATAATGAAGGTCATAAAAAAAGGAGAAAGAAGGATATTTCATAATACTTAAGAGGACACTCATCCAGAAGATATAACCCTGGTAAACATATATGCATCCAGCATAGGAGCACTCAAATATATGAGAATTTTGGAGGACTGCAAGAAGGATATGGACAGCAACACACTAATAGTAGGGGATTTTAATACCCCATTATCAAAATGGCCCACCACCTATTTTCATGAGTAAAGTTTTATTGGAACAGTTATTCCCACTTGACATTATTTTCTGTATCTACTTTAACACTAAAAAATAAAAAAAGTTGAGGAGTCACAGAAGAAACCATTCTATAGACCTTTCTAAGTTCTTGGATGTTGAAAGCTAATTTAATAAATAAATCCTTAAAATTTTAATTAGAGCTTGGATTGACTGGATGTGAAATGGTACACTTTCATTCATTGAGGTTGTTCTTTTCTTTATTCTTTCCCTATGCTATTTCATTTTACTGCAACAGACAGTGGACAGTGAATGTTCTACTTTGTCAAGAGGTGCCTTTGTTTTACAGTAATTTATTTACAGTTTTACTATGACGTTCAGGTATAATCAGTGTAAAATAACACTTTGAGCTTTTAAATTGTACAACTTAATAAGTTTTGTTATGTATATACAGTCTCATAAAGCTATTACTGCCATCAACATAAATATTTATGTCACATTTCAAAGTTACCTTGGACTCAATTGTAAATCAACTCTTTTTGCACTCCAGGCTCTGGAAATTACTGACTTCCTTTTAATCACTACAGATGGGTTTTATGTTGTCTAGAATGGTATATAAATGGAATCATTCAGTACATATTCATTTGGTATATCTTCTTTCAATTGATTATTTTATCAAACTCTATCTCCAAAAGGAGAGTATTTTTGCCTGCTTTCTCTCTCTGTTGGTGTATTCCAATAATCAGGTGATTACCAGCCAGAGAAACTAAAAATTCAATAAATATTGTTGAATGATGGATTGTGTGACTCATAATCAATTGCTTTCTGAGAATGGATAAAATCTTGTACACAACAATACAGGGCTCTAATAGCCATGTCTGGGTATTATTTTTTAGTTTGTTTGTTTTGCTTTCTTTTTGATGGTTAAATAAAATTCTTTCACTATAACTTGATTTCTCCTCTCAAAAATCTTCCATTTTTTGTAAAGCTTTCACTTATTGTAAATTGAAGTATAATTGATATATAATAATGTATTAGTTTTAAGTGTGCAATATAATTATTTAATATCTCTAGTGTAATAGTGACAGAGATAAAATTGGATACACATTAAGAACAAAAAAGTTCTATCAAATAACTCTTCCTCTTATCATGGAATAGAGTGTGCTGTTTTGTGACCAAAAACTGCTGAACACTCAGCCCAGTGTGGGCAGGTGCACTTGTAAATCACCTATCATAAAATGCGGTATCACTGAAAGAGTCTTCAAAAAAATTTTCACTGAAGCTGAAAGCAGCCTCTCACAACAACGCCAGCTGGTACAGTGATACAGATGGGTTCCTAGAGCACTCAGCTAGTGGGCAAAGCCTGTTTTACAAAGGGCCCACCCTCTAGAAGATAATTCCAGGTTTTTTTGGTTCCTCTTCATACTGAGATTGTCTTAAAATTATTATACTGTAATTATTTGATTATATGTATGTTCATCTTCTCTATTATATTTTAGGTTCCTTTAAAAAATAATGCTTTCTTATCAAGTGCTTTTTCTGTATTTAATGATATGATCATATGATTTTTATGTTCTGTTTTGTTAATGTGTTATATCCCATTGAAAGATATGCACATATTAAAGCTTTTTTGCATCTCTGGAATGAACCCTACTTGATCATGATACATTATGTTTTTAATGTATTATTTGATTTGCTGGTATTTTGTTTAGAATATTTGCATTTATATTCATTAGAGATATTGGCATGTAATTTTTCTTTATATTTATTATTGACACTATTACAGACATCTCTGTTTCTCCTCCTTTTCCACATCCACCAGCCCGTACCTTACCTTATATCTATCTGGCCATCACCACAATGTTGTTGGTATCCACAGTCATGCATATTCCTCCCTTTTTTGACTGTTTCCCCCCTTCCAGTGACAGCTGTCAGTCTGTTCCCTGTATTTGTGCCTCTGTTTCTACTTTGTTATTCAGTTTATTTATTTACTTAGGTTCCACCTATAAGTGAGATCATATGATATTTGACTTATTTTTACTTATTTGCTTAGCATAATAATCTCCCTGTCCATCCATGCTGTTGCAAAATGAAGAATTCCTTCTCTTATGGTCAAGTAGTATCCCATTGTGTAAAGAAACACATCATTTTTAACCACTCACCTCCTGATGGGCACTTGTGATGTTTCAAGATTTCCAGGCCTTGGCTATTGCAAATAATGTTGCTAAGAGCATAGGGGTGAGCACATTCTTTCTTAGTTTTAGGATTCTTATATCTTTAGAGAAGTGGGATCACCAGGACAAAAGGCCATTCAGTTTTTAATTTTTAGAGGAAACTCCATAGTGTTTCCCATGGTAGCTGCACCAGGTTGCATTTCCACAAAAAATGCCCTGGGGTCCCCTTTTCTACACATTCTCCCCAGTGCCTTTTGATTGTTCATTTATTGATGAGAGTCACTCTGAAAAGTGTGAGGTAATATCTCATTGGGGTTTTAATGTGCATCTCTCCGATAATTAGTGA
The DNA here is from genome assembly GCA_004026585.1 of Noctilio leporinus. Lineage (NCBI taxonomy): Eukaryota > Metazoa > Chordata > Mammalia > Chiroptera > Noctilionidae > Noctilio > Noctilio leporinus. Next base: position 138,510 of record PVIW01003563.1, read on the forward strand.
TGTTTAGCAATTTTTCATGTCTGTTAGCCATCTGTATGTCCTCTGGAGATGTGTCTATTTAGGTCTTTTGTCCATTTTTTAATTGGATTTTTTGTCTTCCTGGTGTTGAGTTGTATAAGTTTTTATATATTTTAATATTAATCTTTATCAGATATATCTTTGGTAAATATTTTCTTCCGTACAATGGGTTTCCTTTTCCTATTGTTAATAGTTTATTTTGCTGTGCAGAAGCTTTATAGCTTGATGTTTTTCCATTTATTTTTTCCCTTTATTTCCTTTGCCGTAGGAGCTGTCAGCAAAAATATTGCTATGACAGATGTCTAAAACCTTACTGCCTATGTTTTCTTCTAGTATATTTATGTCTTCATGGTTTATATTTAAGTATTTTATTAATTTTGAGTTTATCTTGTGTATGGTATAAGTTGGTGGTCTAGTTTCATTGTTATACAAGTACCTGTTCAATTTTCTCCACACCATTATCAAAGAAACTGTTTTTATTCCACTGTATCCCTTTGTCAAATATTAGCTGGTCAGAAAGATATGGGTTGGCTTCTGGACTCTCAATTCTGTTCCATTGATCTACATGCCTTTTCTTATGTCAGTACCAGACTGTTTTGATTACAATGCAATTGTAGTATACTTTGATGTCAGGTACTGTGATACCTCTAACTTTGCTTTTCTTTTTCAAGGTTGTTGAGACTATTTGGAGTCTTCTTCTGTTCCATATAAAGTTTCGAAATATTTTTTCTAGATCTGTAAAATATGATATTGGTCTTTTAATAGAAATTTCATTGAAATTCATAGATTGCTTTGGGTAGTATGGACATTTTATTATGTTGATTCTTCTAATCCAGGAATATGATCTATGCTTCCCATTTATTTGTATCTTCCTCAATTTCTTTCTTCAGTGTCTAGAGTTTTCAGGGTACAAGTCTTTTACCTCCTTGGTTAAATTTATTCTTAGGTATCTTATTACTTCTTTTTGTTTCAATATTAAGGGGCATTTTCTTAGTTTATTTTTTCTGATAGTTTATTGTAGGTGAATAAAACTGTCACCAATTTTCGAATATTAATTTTGTATCCTGCTACTTTGCTGAATTCACTTATTAGATTTAGTAGTTTTTTTGTTTTGTTTTGTTTTGTTTTTTTCATGCAGTCTTTAGTGTTTTCTATGTAATCATCTGCAAATGATGAGTTTTCCTTCCTCCTTTCCAGTTTGGATGCCTTTGATTTCTCCTTATTGCCTGATTGCTGAGGCCTCCAACACTATGTTGGAGTAAGAGTGTTAAAAGCAACCATTCTGTCTTATTTTGGGTCTTAAGGGAACCACTTTTCTTTTTTGCCCATTGAGAATGATGTTGACTGTAGGTTTTTTATATATTGAGGTATGATCCCTCTATTCCCACTTTGCTGAGCATTTTTATCCTAAATGTGTGCTAGACTTTATTGAAGGGTTTTTCTGCATCTATTGATACGATCATGTGATTTTTATCTTTCAATTTATTTATATGATGCATCACATTTAATGATTTTCAAGTAATATACCAACCTTGGATCCCAGAATAAATCCCACTTGATCATTTTTTAATGCATTGTTGGATCCAGTTTGCTAATATTTTGTTGAGGATATTATTATGCTTATCATGGATATTTACCTAATTTTTTCTCTTTGTGGTATCTTTAACAGGTTTTGGAATTAGGATAATGCTCATCTTATAAAAAAGCTTGGAAGTCTTCTCTGTTCTTGAATTTTATTTAATAGCTTGAGGAAAATAGTTATTACTTCTTTTCTTAATGTATGGCAAAATTCACAGTAAAACCACCCAGTCCAGAACTTTTGTTTGCTGGAAGGTTTATTTTGTTTATTTGCTTGTTTGTTTTGTTTTGTTTTAATTTTAATTGCTGCTTCAATTTAATTCATCGTTATCTGTCTATTCTGATTTTTTTTTTTTTTCTTAATTGACATTCGGAAAGCTTAAGTTTGTAGAAATTTGTCCATTTTACCCAGGTTGTCCAGTTTGTTGCTATATAGTTGTTCATAATATGTCTTAAAATCCTTTGTATTTCTGTGGCATCAGATGTTATTTACCTCTTTTATTTCTGATTTTATTTATTTGTTATTCTCTCTTTTATTTCCTGATGAATGTGGTTAAAGGTTCATCAATCTTGTTTATCTTTTCAAAGAACTAACTCTTGGTGTAATTGATATTCTGTAGTGTGTTTTAATCTCTGTCTCATTTATTTCCACTCTGATCTTTATTATTGTCTTTCTTTTACTCAGTCTGGACTGTTTGTTATTGTTTTTTGTTTTGTTTTGTTTTGTTTTTCTTTTTTCTAGTTCTTTTAGGTATAGTGACAGATTGTTTAAGATTTTCTTCTTTTTAAAAAGATTTTATTTATTTATTTTTAGAGAGAAAGGAAGAGAGAGAGAGAGTGAGAAAGAAAGAAACATCAATTCGTGGTTGCCTCTTATGTGCCCTCAAGCCAGACATTGCCAACAACCCAGGCATGTGCCCTGAGTGGGAATTAAACTGGTGATCCCTTGGTTCACAGGCTAGCCCTCAATTCACTAAGCCATACGAGCCACAGCCAAATTTTTATATTTAGTATACCCTCTTCATCCAACCTTCTTTTTATTTTGTCAATGTATTCTTGATGTCAGATATTCAGTACTATTCATTTCTGATTATTCCTTTTTCATGGGTTTTGTGTCCTTTTTCATGTTGTTGTTCTTACTAAGCTCCTTGATCTTCCTTATGACCATTACTTTGAACTCTGTATATAGTAAAGCCATTTCATTTAGCTTTTCTTCTGGAGATTCTTCCTTTTCTTTTATTTGGAGCCTGTTTCTTTGTCTTCCCATTTTGGCTACCTCTTTGTGTTTGTTTCTATCTATTAAATAAATGTGTTATGACTCCCAGTCTTCAAGCGATTGCTTTATGTAGTAGGTGTCGTGTGGGACCCAAAGGTGTAGTCTCCTTGATCTCCTGAGCTGGGTGCTCTAGGAGCGTCCTATGTTTGTGTTTTGTGGGCCCTCCTATTGTAATTGAGTCTAAATAGCTATTGGCCCACTTTTGAGTGGGATCAACCCTTTTCTGGCTGACTGTGAGATCACAGCATGCAAGCTGATAAGCAGCTGTGTGGGTGCTGATATATATATATATATATATATATATATATATATATATATATATAAAACGAGTATTTTTTAAATAAAAAGGAAAATACTAAGAAAAACAGAAAGGAAAAACAAATACCAAATAAGAAAAGAAAACTTGAAAAATGGTAAGGGAAAAATAAAAACAGAAAAGAAGAAAATCACAAAATAAAAGAGAAAAAAAGCAAAAATTTTAAAAAGAAAAAGAGAACAGAATTCTCTGGTTTGGTGCCTCCTGTGATCTCTCTTTGAATGCTGTTTTTGAGGTCTGTTAGATCCTGCTCCCTTGTCTGATGCTGGCCACTCAGCATATTAGATTAAGGCCCCTGGGTCAGGACTCCTGCTTAGACCAATGTCAGACACACTGTCCATGCTTCGCCCTTGGGAACCTATTCGAAGCTACAAATGAGCTACATTCTGTGGCTGCCTCTGCTGGACCTGGCTGTGCTTGGGAATGACCAGTGTGCTCTCCAACGCCAGCTTTTACCAGCACTGGGCTCCAAGGTAGGTCGGCAAATGTCCCAAGGCACTCTAAGTCTGCACCTGGCTGCCTGCCAGATGTCGTCTCTGAAAACTCTTCTGGCAGACTAGAGAAGATGAAGCTTATGGGTCTGCGGTGAGGGGGAGGCGCAGTTCAGGCTTCAGGGAAGGTGGTGATTATGCTCCCCACCTACCAGAGACACTGAGTCTATCCAAGATTTTGCTGTGTCTTTGGCAGAGCGAAGTCCATAGTATTCAGGCAGGTGGGGCCTCTGGAGCCCAGAGGTTGGGTCTGCTGGAAGTCAGGAGGGTGTTTCTACAGGATGTCCCATGAGAAGGAAGTGCCTGTCAGGGTCACAGGAAAATGGGGGTTGGGGAGATGGTCCATCCCTACAGCCAGTCACTGATTTCCCCTGAGTCTGCCCACATTACTATTCCTGGCCTATGCCACTGCCCTGCCTACTATGGTGGGGCAAGAGAGGGAGGGGAATTGCTCTGCCCAGAAAATAGGTCTGCTGCAGCTTTCTAACTTTGACTCAGCCGTCCCCACACATCTCTCCCCAGAGCTAAAGACCCCAGACTCTCCTTAAGTGGCTTCCATCTGCACTACCCTCCATCTGCAGGTGAGGAAACCCAGGGAGAGCGGCTGTGAATGTGATTTTCCGTTTTGGCCCTTCATTAGGGTGCCTATGCCTCCAGAAGCCTTCACCTCTCTGCAGCAGAGAGAAACCGCTGCTTTTCACAAGCAGATGCTACCTGGATATCTTTTCACCACTCCTGTGCCCTGGGGTGGGGAACCTGGCTTGGGGTTAAGTCCTGGCCTCTAGGGGTAGGGGTAGCGGGGACCTCCTAAGGCTGAGATAGCCCTCTGGTATCTCAGCTGCTATTGGCCAGAGAAGGCCAGCCCCTTTCACTTCTCCACTCATCCTACCAATCTTGACATGTCTTCTTTAGCAGTCTTTTAATTATAAATCTACTCTTCAACCAGTCTTTAGTTGGTCACTCAGGATGATTTTTCCCCAATTTAGTTTAATTTTCAGTTAGATGCTGGGAGGTGAGCATAAGAATAAGAAGGACCTACACTGTCACCATCTTTGGTTGAAATTATTCTGCTTTATAATGTGTGTGTGTGTGTGTGTGTGTGTGTGTGTGTGATGTTCTTACCAGGTTTTGGTATCAGGGTATGATTTATTGAATTCTTCAGCTGCAGAATTTCAGGTTGTTTCTTCTATAATATTTCAATCTCTTTGGTGAATTTCTCTGTTTATTTTACTTCTGAGTTTATTGAATTTCTATTCTGAGCTTTCTTGTATCTCACTGAGTTTTTTTCAGAACTGTCATTTTAATGATATTCTTTGATGTCTTAAGTTTATTTTTTGGAGATTTAAATTTTTTCTTTCTGAATTCTCTTGTTATCTTGGTTATTCATTGTGATGAATTATTTCTCTACCTGGGCAATTTTGGGAATGAAAACTGCTTTTTAAAAGTATTTGACACTTCACTGTTGTGCAGGTTAATAAATAGATGTCTTCCTTTTGTTATCCAGTGGGTGGCAGTGAAGCACACATTTTTTGTTTATTTAATTATTTTTATTGTTCTCTTAGCTGGGATGACGGGGCTTCTGGGATCTCTTTGGGCCATGTTGCCTTGACCATGAAAAATGCACCATATTTTTGGAGGAGGAAGGAATCACCTTTACTACTCAGTCACCTTGGTTTTGGGGCACCACCCCTGTGGATTGGGTCTCCTGTGTGTTTCCTGAGATAACTTTTTATAGCCAGAAACTTCCAGCAGGACTGCTCTGTCAGAATTGACCCAGGCACGTCAACCAGGCTTCACCACCATGGGTGACAGATGAGTAGGTGAGAGAGTGGAAAGTTTCTTTCATCCTTTCCACAACAGGCCAAGTGAGGATTTTACTGGTGGCAAGGTGGGTCACAGCAGGTTAGAGAGGGGAGGTTCCCATGTCTGCAGAATCCTGTGTCCAGCACTTGCAGGCTTTGGAGTGCTGTGGCTTTTTGCATGGTTTCTTTGCCCCTGACCCTGAGACCAACCTCCATGTGTACCTACCCTGCAGACCTGATTACTGTCTCTGCCTCTGCAGTCTGGCCTGCCTAGTTGGTGGGCTACACCCCAGCCCTTCACTGCTGTCACATTGACTGAGTCAGGGCTGTGCACAGTTTGGGTCTCTGTCCTTCCCCCACTCCTGGTTTTTTGTTCAGAAGCCCACATTCAGGTATCTCAGCGTGCATTGTCTCAGATGTGTTTGTGTGTTGAACAGCAAACCCTTTGTTGAATTATAACTATCCAACTTGTAAATTCAAGGGGAGAGACCTGAAAGTCATCTTATGCCACTTTGCTACTGACTTTATGGGTGGTTTTCCTTTAGACATTTTGCAGTTGTGACCTTCACAGTAGACACATTCAGAAGTGTGCCCCTTGCCCTCGATAACATAACAGAATGGCTATCATTCAACCTCAGAAACACAACTAATATCCAAATATTGAGACAAATTCTCACCTGACTAGTTAGCAACAAAACTCTGAAGTCTGGGTCACATGGTGCCTCTGGACTTGGCAGTTGTCCATCAAGTTTACTATGGTTCTTCAGCAAGATTAAGGATTCAGCAGCCAAATACATCAAGATCCCAATGGTCTCCTGCACCATACTATCAAGACTAAAATACATAAAGGGAAAATGTGCCTATATTTAATTCTCCTCCTGGGATATCATATGTTTTTAAAAAGCATTCATCTTTTTAATATAGGCACAGCAATAAATAAGATAGACCAGCTTCTTATGCAATGAAAATTCCAGTTTTGCAGGGAATACAGATGACTTTTTCCTATAAATGTGGTAAGTGGTATAATAGAGAATTAGACTTGTCTGTAGGGGGTGGGTAACCAATCTAGTTAGATGGAAAATTACAAGCCAACATTTTGGATGTGGTGGTGTCTAATTTGAGATATAAAGAATGCATAGAAAATGAGTAAAAGTTGATCATATTGTCACAACTAAAGATGAAGTTTCAAGAAAAAGAAAAGAAGCAAGTAAATGAGTGTGTTATAAACAACAAGTGCACTACAAAAGGACAGAAGACAGAGACTGGAGAGGGCCATATTGGAATGTTTGGAACTTAGTAATAATGGGAAGATAGTAGAAAATCTTATGATGACTTAAGGTTTACACTTTAGAAATTCCATTCCACGTGGTGAGGGGGCTCTTAGCTGTAAAATCATCAATGGTTCTAGGGTAGGTATTGTGAAAAGCAGTGACTTGAGAAAAAATTTTAAATATAAAATCAATAGTCACTGTTTATTGATTGAGGAATATGGTTAAGGGTAAATGAGAGTATATACAACGATAGTCCTGGGCATTTAGTGCCAGACTGAGAAGGAATGTAGGAAAAGCAAGTTGGTAAGTAGGGGTTTGGATTAAGTTGATGTGATATTTTCACAAGATGTCCAATAGCAGTTGGATACATAAAAGACATATCTAGTGACTAAAAGTAAAGTTTGATGTTACCAAATACATATAGTGAGGTAGTTGTGGTTCATAACTAGTATTAAAAAGTTGAAAATACTTGAAGACATAAGGTAGAACCCCAAAAATCACCAGCATCTATTGTATTTTCCAAGGACATGAGGCATTGTAAGTTCATGAAGATGTAGAAGCCAGTAAAGTATAAGGTTGATCCAGTGTAGGAATATGTGAGACCAGAGGAGACCACACATTGAGGATGTGAGAGTAGACAAACATGTGCAGCCAAATGTCCTATAATCACGTAACATCAAAATATTCATTTATACTTTTCAAGAAAGTAAAACTACTTTTAAGCATTAGCATAAGGTAATTTTACTTTTTTCAAAATATAAAGTAAAAGTATTTTCAAAACTGCCCCCAACATAAATTTGGGAAATGGATTCACTCTTACATACACATACTTTTTAAAATTAAGAAACAGTCTAGATTGTAAATAAATTAATCAAAACACAACTTGATTTTTGAACTTCCCTATAAATGGTTAACTGCAAGAAAAAAATCAAGGTGATTCCTAATATTTTGTAGCAGAATGAAAAGAGGCAGATTTATATTTATGGTCTCTGGCACTTTTCATTGCTTTCACTGATTCTTTTTTTTTTTTTTTTTTTTTTCCTTCCCATTTTTTTCTCTCTGCGAGTTGAAATTCAATTTAAAGCCAGGTAAGAATGAATGAAGCATTGAACCCAGCAAGTGCACCGCCAACATACTTAGGGTTTTCAATGACCAATTTTTCACACTGTTTGAAGGGAGTGAAATATTAGTATTCATCTCACATTGGAAGTAAGCTGAAAAGGCACAGTTATACTTTTCAGTCTGTATTTTATTGAAGTGTAAACTCACAAAGTGTAGTTGTAGAGAGGAATACAAAATGCATGGAACAGAAACTGGATTGTTTTTTCTGTTACATGCAGGATCTATGTACTAGGCATCTACCTAAATGGTTTTACTTGGACTTCAGAGTGTCATCCATTTTAATTGGTTGATTGATATTCATAGAAGGATCCGTGTTCTAAACAGATAAATGGAGGGAAGGGGAGTGGGGAGGGAATGTTTCTATCTCTTTGTTCATACATCAATCCTTTGTATAAAAATAAACCAAGCATAACATTAACCTTAGTTTTTGAACTCTAGAAATGCTTAATTGAAATAAAATAGGGAAGAAAACTTGTTAGAAAATATTTTAGACTATGATCTGTAACTTCAACTATCTTTTACCCAATTCTCTATAAATAAATGGGGAAAATGTCATAGCCTAATTATTATGTAGACTATAAACTTAGGGATTTAAAATATACAAGTGGGAAAAGAATCCTCAGCTTCATTTATGCATTCAAATAAGCTAATATGAGCAAACTAAAAGTGCTTTTTTCTTTATATATCATAATGTACCCCATTTCTTTAAAAATTGGAATATTACTGTTTAATATGTGCTATTATTTAAAAAAAATTTTTTTAATCTTGTTTTAAAAAATATATACATATGCCATGACTAAAACACTTAGTTTGAAATACAATCTATTTAAACAAAACCCTAAAAGAAACTGATCATCTTTTTGATTATTATAATTATGCAACTCAAATCAAATCAAACTGTATACAACTAATCAAACATATTTATTGATTTTCCACAATACACATATTTGTTTGTGCCAGTTATTAGAAAGATATTAATCAAGACAAAGACTTAGTCCTGCCCTCAAGAAGTTGTTATTCTGATAAGAGAGAGTTTTTAAACTAAGTGACTGAAAAAGAACAGAGAATAAAATAGGTACCATAACAATGCTATACTAAAACAGTCTTTATATCTTTACTTAGCATAGATACTGAAAACTAACATTAATTATTGTCTAAGAGGCTTAAACAAATATAAAATAGTCAAATTATTTCTGATGATGCTGACATTAGAAATCTTAATTTAATGTAAGAACAAAATGGAGCTGATTACCACATTCTTAGATCTCACCAAGATTCTAAGAAAATCTCACCTGAGGGGTAGTTTGGGTCTCCAGAGCAAACCCAAATTATTGCTTCAATCCAGGCCATGATGGAGAACAAAGGAAAGATGTATAATTACCTGTCTTTGGTACACCCAACATCCCAGTTTGGTGTACTAAACCCCACCTAGTCCCCCAACTAGGTGACTCATTTCGTTTCCAGTAGATGCCTAAGAAAAAGGACAGAATATCAACGTAATTCATGGAAGATCTTTAATTAAGGAAACAGGACGTGGTGCTAAGTCAACTTTGCTTGAATGTCCCCCAGGCCTTTGATATCTTAAAAAATTAGAATTTAGTCTTAAACCTATGCTCTTCCTTTATGGTGCTACTCACATGAAACCAACCACTACTCTTTTATGGAAATTCCATGTACCTTCTGTGGTCAAAGTCAACTTTACCCTGCAAAGACCATAATCTACCTTACAGCAAATGCTACATTTTATCCTCATCAGAGATTGATTATATAGTATATATTGAAAAAGTTTAGGCCTTAAAAATATAACTAAGGGCCTTGTGAAACAAATACAATAAAAAGATATGAAACCCCAAAATGATATATCTCATATTTTAATTTTTGCCTAGAATAAACTCATTATTGCTATAAAGTGACCTATATTGATTTTTGTCATGTACAACTAATAGATCATTTTTTGTAGTTGTGAGCAATCTCTAATTGTTGGCAAGAATAAGCCAACACGTCTAGCTACCAGATTAAAATAAAAGCATGTTTAATCAGATTGAACTCTTAACTTCTCTAAACATTGATTATTAATAAACATAAAAATAATGATTTAAATTATTCTGTAACTTGGATAATTTTAGCTGCCTGCTGTTTAACAGTACAGATGAAAATTTTCAATAATAATTTATTTGATATAAAAAAAGGAAGGGAGATACAGTTAACCTCACTGGCTTTGGTCAACCATAATCCTAATTCTCCACTTCAAGATAACCTAAGAATTTAAAGAAAGAAGTCTAGTGTGTTAATCCTAACATTATAAGGTAATTAATGGTTTCTGAGATTTTTGAAATGCTTTTATTTATTATTTTCATACAGAAGGACAGGGAGAGAGGAAGAAAGGCATTAATGTATGGTTGCCTATCACCTGCTTCCAGCTAAGGATCTGGCTAGAGACCTGGCTTGCCACCTGGTTGTGTGACCTGTCTGGGAATCTAACCAGCAACTTTTGGGTTCACAGGCCAGTGCCTTATCCACACTGTGTGCCACCAGCCAGGGCTTGGTTTCTGAGATTTTTATACCCTCTTCTTACCCTGCCTCAGTGATATGTTAGAACATTTGTATCCTTGAATACCACTTATTTAATACACAGACACACAAACAAAATATCTCTGATATCCATAAATTTAATTAAAATATCTGCTGATAGTGATCAGTTATAAAGATAAATGAAACACCTTCAAAAGCCACTTATGCAATCTGAGCTTCTAACTTAGAATGTTAACTAAATACCCCTCACATACAATTCTGATTAAGGAAATTGAGTCCTAGAATGGAACTAATGAATGCATAATACTGCACAGCCTACGCTGAAATATGTTAAAGTTCATTGCACATACCTCAGGCATCCACCACTCAGGAATAAAAATTTTGAGTTTATGTGGACTTGTTAAAAAATAACTTTTGTCACAAAACCTAAAAAGCAAAGGTACTTGAAGGGTAAACATTTAAAGGACTGCATTTAGAATATATCCCTACAACTGATCCCTAATGTTTCAAAGAGATCCAGGAGAACTAAACAATGGTTTAGACAATATGTTAATTCTTAAAATTCTTGAAGCTTCCACAATTTCTTTTTGTTGTTGTTTTTTAGAGATTGTAGCATGTAACTTGAAATGCATTGAAGGAAATAGCTCTTGAGTGGAGGAAGCATGGTAACAATGACAAATTATCCTTACTACTCAATTTCGGAACAGAATAAAGCAATTGGCAATTCTGTACTATCCAGTCCTTGATATGCGCAAACAACCACAATCTACGCTTAGATTGATGCTGGCCTGTATTAGATGACTAGAATCAATCTCTATAAAATGTTGTATTATTATTCAGCATAAGGAATGTGAAAATATACCACAATCTAGAAGATCTTACACTGCTTTGCATTCATATATAGAATTTCATGTTATTAACCCCCCCAAATCTTCCTAAACAAGGAAAATAGAGCAATAAATACCCTTTCAGTGTGATACATTTAATTTGGAACAAGTTTGGTTGAAGTAGGAGGAAGAAAAAGCTATAGCAAATGTTATTGATTTAACTTCTTAGCCACATAATCTACCTTATTAAGGTGCAACTTAAATTATTTATTGACTAATTGAATATTAATAAGGATTTTCTTCTTCTCCCTTTCCTTCCAGAAAGAATAGTAATGATATTGCATGCAGATAACAGACTGTTAATGAGTTCTAAGGGTGACAAACTTAATGCTAATTAAATGCACAGGTTAATATAAACACCCATATATTTTTTTAGATTATAAAAGCCACTTACTATAGCTTAAGCAGTGAACAAATTATCACATGTAATTGGGAGTGCCACATTAATTTATTAAAATGAAATTCAGTCACTATTTCCAAAACATTTTTAAACAGTGGAGTGGCTATAAAGTACTCAAAAAGACACAGACATATGGGATAGCTTCAGATACATTTTTTGATATACATTTTCTGTGATTCTCACCCCAAAATAGAATTTGATATTTTAATAGTTTTTACTTTTTTCCATATACTGTATTTTATGTAGCTTAATATCTGTTTCAATTTCTTTAAGGATCTTTACATGAAAATCAGTTTCAGAAGTACCATATTGGGATGGTTTGTAAATACCTCAAAAGAGAGCAGATTTATAGCCTACAATATATTTCTTGGGATGACCAAATTCAACCCAGTGTCTTCATGTAAGAACAGAAAATGGTAAGAGGGGTCTTTATTTACAGTACTGAGCAACTAACCAATTATTTACAAATGGATACAATACAAAAGTATCATTTTGTTCTATTTAGCATAAGATGTGAATATAAATTCAGATGTGATTTAGCTCTTCAATCTTGACAAATCTATTCCCAGGTTAGCACACTCTTATCAATTATAGGAAGGTGAGACTAGTAATTCTGTGTGATTAGATTCTGTGGGAGGGCTAAGGTAAAATAAAGAAACTAGTCATGAAACTTTTAAAAATAATTATCAACTCTGTGATAAACATATTAAAGTGATGTGAATAAGCAACCTGGTTCTGCTTATCTGTCATTCTCCAGATCATTGGAAAATATCATCCTCCTTGACACAGTTGATCTGCTTTATACTTTCATGATTTCAAAGGATTGCCATTTTTATTTATTTCTTTTCCTTTTCTACCTTTATTCATTTTGTAACTGGCCTTTGGAACTTTTGAAGATAAACAGTGAGAGCATAGGAAAATCAGGCCATAGATACCTTTTTCTTTCATTTTTCTTTAACCAAAGGTAACTTCATCTAGCCTAGGAGCATATGGAATCTTAATTAAGCTTCCGTCTCCAGCTCTCTGGTGCACAAAGCAAATATATTTAAAAAAAAAAAAAAAAAAAGCTCTTAAATCATCTGCGTAGAAGTTTTAAGGGTCAGCTATTGTGTCCCTCTTTCAAGTCTCAGACAAATGAGTGTCACAAATGTATGGTTGCCTTTCACCTACTCCAGCTACAGATCTGGTTGGAGACCTGGCTTGCAAGCTGGTTATGTGCCCTGGCTGGAAATCGAACCAGTGACCTTTGGGTTTGCAGGCTAGCGCCTTATCTACTATACCACCGGTGACTGTACCAGTTACATTTTTAAAAATGGTGTTAATTGTAGAGTTTCAAGTTGTTGATATATATTTCTGAATTATCAGTATTTGAAAAAACAGTATTTGAAACCAAGAGGTCACCAAAAAAAAATCAGTACGTATTAAAAAGAGGGCCAAGGAGTGAAAATCCAGTCACTCCAACATAAACAGAAAATAAACAAACAGTAAAGTGAGGGGGAAAAATAGAAAACAATATCTGAAACAAAGAGTAGAAATATTTTCCAAGTAGGAGTGTCAGGTCTGATCTTGTTGGGTCTGAAACCACCAAATGAGGACAGTGGGGAAGGCCCTGTCTAGGAATGAAGAACTTACTTTGAGCCTTTAGGAGGGTTTGCATGCTTTACTTCAGCGACAAGGTCTTAATCACTCTCCGACAACACATTGGGACAAAGGAGGCTCTATGCCAGAGGGTTACATAGTGGGTGACATCAGCCTGTTCAAAGTTGCTGAGTCAATTGCTTCCGGAGCCCAGTATGTACATAAGACTGTCCTTGCTGTAAGCTGTGTACACACTGCTGTCATGGGAGAGTGGAAAAACCATGCATGGGAATGCCAGCACCCTCCAGTGCCTGACTCTCCTGTGGAAGCAGGAGAATGGGTGTGGGAACACCTGTACTCTCTACAGTATTGACCTGGACACTGCACAAGGGTTTCTTTATTTTCAAATCTTCATCCATATGTATTTTTTTTATCATTTTGATAACAATTCTAACAAATGTAATATTTCAAAATGTAGTATTTCATTTTGCGCTTCCCTGATGATTAGTGAGGCTGAGTACCTTTTCATGTGCATGCTAGCCATTTGTATGCCTTCTTTAAAAAATTGTTCAGATCCTCTGCTCATTTTTAACTGGATTTTTCTATTTTGTTTTATGAGTTTTTTATTTAGGATATTAACTCCAAATCAGATATAGAATTTGCAAATATTTTCTCCCATTTGGTAGGTTGCTTTTTGGGTAGGTTTTTCATTCACTATCATTTTGAAGTAGTTTCTTGGTAAAGACAATATGTTGATGTAAGACAAAGAAAAGTATGGCTCTAGTGTGGCTCCACTATTTGCCTGTTGTGTGACATCTGTCTAGTAAGACACGTAAAGTGACTTTCTTATTTGTTTTGGGGGGCTCTTTATCTCTGTGGATTTTTACTTATTTTTATGTATTTATTATTCATTCATACTATCATTTATTTTCTTAATTAAACAATTAAGGAGTATGCTATCAAAACAAAAATGAAAACATTACTCCCGTCTACCTTTATGTGCTCACTCCAACTCTCCCGTTGATACCTCCCTGCCTCCTAAATATATCATTCTCTTAGATTTTATGATGATTGTGCCCTTACTTTTTTCTTAAATACAGTTTTATGATACAAATAAGTGAATCTAATAATATATTTTCAAGCTCTAAATTCCTTCTTGCATATATGTGTAACTGTACCCCATAAGTCTTTATCTCAATAGGTTTTGAAGACATTTTCTCCATATTTGAAGTTCATCTTTTCAGTTTCTTTCAGTTGACTTTTGATGAACTGAAGTTCCTGTTTTAATGTTGTTAATCTCATCCATTTGGTTAGAAATGGGTATGGCAATGTTAATAGTGCTAGCGTGAAATTTAACAAATTAAGATTAATTATGTGTCTGCCAGAGAGAAATTATTCAATAAATTATGGATACCCACTTCTCTTTCTAAAATGTCAATGCTATACTTGCTTCTTACTCTATACTATATATTATAATTCACTCCAGTTCATTTTGAATGTAAACAAATTGTATAACATAGCTTTTCAATACAATCATAAAAAACAAATATGTTTCCAACTACTATATGCAATTATATTGTCATTTATCTACAAGTTACTGAGGTGTGGAAATGAAACACACACATGAACAATATATCTGCAGGGTGGTTTTCATCAAATACTTTTTTGCAAGTTATAGTAAGAAACTTACATTAGCATAAAGAAGAAGAGAAGGAAAAAGAATGGAGAAAGGGAAGGAAATGGGAGAAACAGGAGGGAAGAAAGGAAAAGAATGGAATGAGAGTAAGAAGGAGGGGGAGAGAGAGAGAGTTAAAAAGAGGGAGGAGAAGGAGGGCACAGAAGAAGGAGGGAAAGGAAAGAACTATATTGTTTCCTAAGTTGTTCTTCTCTGAAAACCAACCCATTGTAATGGATCCCCTCTAGTCCTCTAGAAATATTTCAGATAACCTTTGCAAAATAAAGGGACTCCTTACAAAATCATTGATTTTTCTCATTATAAGCATGTCTTCTGGGAATCTACTGCTGTGAATATTGAGGGAACTCAATGATGAAAAGGGTCTTTTGTCTACTACACATTGCATATGCTCAGTATTTTTTTAATCTATATAACACTGTTTAATTGTAAAGATGAGTAATTTTTAGTTTTATATATTTCTTTAAATTTAAATATTTTATAATAAAAATTAAAGTTACTTAAAACTTTCATGCATAACATTTTATCTGTATTTGAAAAAATCATTAAACACAAGGGCAAAGTATATCTGAAGTTATACATCTTTTTATTAGGACCTTTTGCATAGCATTTTATTATGTTCCTTTTTGGATAATTTTATAATCCATAGATGGTTTCAAGGTGAAAAAATAAACCTGCTTCTTGTGAAAGAGACATGAGGTAAGCTCAATAATTGAAGTATTGTGTGTTTGAAGCACTCCAGATTTTCAAATGTTTTATTTGCATTAAATTTCACAAGAATAACCAATGGGAATGCCTTTATAAAGTACAAAACTATTGGTTAATAAAATAAATCAAGCTAAATGGTACTTTTTGACCTTTACCACAATTTGGACAATATTAATGCTTGTGACTGATAACAAGTCAATCATTTATGTAATGATATCCATTAGACCTCATGGTATCAAGGGCTTTACTGATGTCTATTAATTCATGTCTATTAATCAGCAGCTTTGGCTAAGCTTAGCTAATTTCATTCCCCTGCGCCACCAGTATCATTAGTAACATATTACTCCCGTCACTCAGAGAGCTTCCTATGAACCTCAGCCATTGTTTTATATGTTACCTCCTTGGCATTATTAAAAGGTGCTGTTTTAATATTTATATAGGCAAGCTAATTGTTTTTCAGCTGAGAGCATGATGAAAATAAATCTGTCAAATAAATGTATGAAGTAACAAATAATTCACACATGTTTTACCGGAATCAATTAGCCAGCTTACTCTGAGGACAGTTTGTGTCTTAATAAAGAGTTAACAAGTCTGTACTTCCAGCTGCTGGACTAAAAGAGTTTTCAAGCCACTAATCCACATTAGAATTTAGTTTAATCTTCCACAGATATTAACAGACTGTATCCATGGAAAGCGGCTATTAACAAATAGTATATTTTGTACACTGGTTGGTAATTGATGGAGGTTGGCTTAATAGTGAAAAGGATAAAAGTTGAGTCATGATGACTCCCATAAAGACAGAGAAGAACTGATGAACTGCCATTTGTGCATAAACCCTTCAAAAGGACAGAGATAGCTGTAATGATAGTACACACTGAATTCTTGCCCTGCTAAATATTTATTTGCATTAATTCATGAAACAATTCTGTTACATAAGTTCTTTTATTTTATAGATTAAGAAACTAAAGTTTAGAAATATTTAAGCTCACACAACTGTTGATAAAGTTGGGATCCAAATCCAGATCAAATTTCAGAGCCAGAGAACATTGCATTGGTCTAGCTCGTCAATCAAGTTCATAAACATTGACCCAATGATTGAAATTCTGATAATATAACCAAAGGAAGTAATGAAAGATATTCAAACAGCAGAATCAAATAATTTTAAAAACAATGGCACTATTTAATCACTTTAAATACTATTATTTAAGAATCTGGCAATAAAAAAAGTGAGTTTTTTTTAACATTTTTTAAATATTAAAATTTTGTGCATACATTACCTTTATTGATGGACACACATTTTATTAAATCAATAATGGTCATTGAAATATATTAGCAGGTAAAAATATTTTATGATCCATTTCTTTAGCCCATAGCAGTAAAATATGGTTTTCCCATTTAAAAGCTGTTATTCTCTGTTAAAGATATTTGTAGCTAAAACCAGAAAATGTGGGATACAGTGAATATAGCGAAACATCCCACTATAGTTGAAAGAAAGTATGGAAATGTGGAGGGTGGGGTGGAGTGACTAGAGAGAAAAATCAGATTTTGCCATCTATCTCTGAAGCCGCTTTTACTTGAGGCGTCAGGAAATAGGTTCACAGAATCTTATCTAAAACAGTCAAGACTTGTTAACAGCACAATTTGAGATGTTGTGAACAAGGCTATCATATAGAACCAGAGTTCTAGAAGGGCAAAAATCACATTAGGGTGTGTTGGAGGTACAAAAAAAAAAAAATATTGCAGAACTTGTTTGGGGTTAAAAGGAAAGAGAAAAAGTTTAGATCTTCACAGACTCATCTTCACCTATTTCTTGGTTTTATTAAGAATATTTTCATGTCCCCAAAATCCAAAATGTTGCTAAATGCAAATAGAACATTGAAAGTCTAAGGGGGAAAAAGTGATGACAAACCCCACCCCCGAATAAGATAGATTTTAAATATGTTAAAAATTTAAACTGTAATCATTAAAATTTAAAGCATATGAGGCACAGCTGAGACGATAATGAATCAAGCACTTGCCTTAATTGGCCCTGGCCCACAAGCGCTGAGATGGAAATTTGCCTGCAGGAAATTTGTTGGGAAGCAAGCTTGGGATCAGCGCCTGTCAGGGTGTCAGGGGCGAGGGGAGCCTGGTGGAACCCAGGAAGCGGAAATACAGTTGAAACAGCAGCCTTAAGCACCCCATGTATTCTGACACTGAGAGGGCCCCCTAAGGGATACTTGAGTCAAGATGTCCAGAGTTGCCACATTCACAGGTCATTTCCTGTAGGCTACCCCAGGTAGTATAGCTCAGGGAAGCCTAAGAATAATGTTTGATGAGGGGCTCAGCTGTAAATCATCAGTGGACAGCCTTCTCAACAGCTGGAGGAATGATTGTCTCATTATGGCAGTCACTTGGTCACGATCATCTGCTTCATAGGTGTTCCTGACAAGGGAGGTGGGACACTTATCTCTTTATTGAATATATATCATGCAGGTGTATACATCCACATATAAATACATACAATACACACACAAGTTGCATCATTAATATAGGTAAGTGTATATGTACTTATGCATGCATATTATTCGGTGGTAGCAACTAACTGAAACAAATTTCTCTGTGAAAAATATCAAGTTAAATCTCTCTCCTCAGCAAGTGCAATCTCACTTGTTCAAGGAGACCCTATAGTACAAATTTCCAATTTATGTTTCAATTACATAGAAAAGTTGGCCTATTGTTTTTTATTTTCTTGTAGTTTAATGCCTGAGAGACTGTATATTCAACATTCATTCAGAGAATGTCATCTTCTTTCTAAATATCTTGGGAAATAAGTCCAGGAAATTCTCTTACTGGAAATGAAAATAACTAGAATCTAGTCAGTTGGCATATTTTATGTCTAACCATTTATTCCAATCCTAAAGAGTAGAAGAAAGACCTTTGGCTCAACTAACTTAACAATTAGAAGTGTTTATAAGATGTTTATTAGCCCTGGCTAGTGGCACAGTGGATAAGGCACCAGCCTGCAAACCTGAAGGTTGCTGGTTCCATTCCCCAGCCAGGGCATATAACCAGGTCTCCAGCCAGGTGGGTAGCTGGAGGCAGGTAAAAGACAAACATACATTGATGTCTCTCTTCCTCTCTGCCTCTATCTCTTCCCCTCTCTCTAAAAATAATCAATAAAATCTTTTTTTTAAGTTTATTATACCAATAGGTACGTTTGTTTCTAGAGGTGAACTCACATACAAAAAAAAAAAAATGTTTTTGAAGTATAGCAACATACAATGCTGCACATAATTAAATTAAAAATTGATATATTTAACATGTATACAGGTATGAAGTCATCATCATCATCAGGAAAAATAACTCTAAATGTTTCCTCCTGCCACTTTGTTGCTTTAATAACTCATAGTATGCAGTACATCTCTAATGTATTAACATCTACCTTCAAGTGAAATTGTGTCATTCTAAATATAAGACTCCCACAATGGTATAATTTCCTTAACATTTATATTATCATCATCATGTAATTTTCTTGGATCAGTAGGGCTAGAGGATTATAACTTTTGTTGAAAAAATTGTGTATTATGTGTGTTTAAATTTGTTCTATAAATGTCAATTAGGACAAGAGTGTTGATTTTAGGATTTCCTTCCTGATTTTCCTATCTTGTCATTTTCATTGAAAAAGAGAAATGAAAAATCTTCTGCCATAATTTTGGATTTGTTCTTTTTTCACATTTTTATCAGTGTTTGCTTCCCAAGAACAGTTCCTATACGTGCATGTATTAAAGAGTGCTCAGCTGACTCCTAGGAACATTTCCCAGGAGGGTCTTCATGCAAACTCCTATTTGGACTCTTCCGTGTGTGTCTTGGTGCCTTTGTCACCCTGGATTCTCAACACTGACCTTTAAATTCAGACTGTCTGCTGGTCTCTGTCCGGGCTTCAAAATCTCACATAGCAATTAGCTATGGCAATTACAGGTTGTCTTCTATTTATTTCCTGTCTCTCAAGGATCACTGTCTCCCATTGCCTGATATCCTAGGCCTTGCAACCCATTGTTGCCTTTATTTTGTCTGTTTTATGGTTGTTTCAGGAAGGAAAGTAATTCAATTCCTCAAATCTATCTTGTTTAGAAGTGAAGGTCGGACACTTTTATATGTCTTTGAGTCTCTGTATTCTCTATACTTTCTATCTATCAATTTTTGTAAGTATCTTAAACACTTTGATTACCAGTCATAAATTTTTTTTCTGTTTGAATCAAATGAGAGTTATTAGTCTTTAGAATGTCTTTTGAATTGACAGTTTTCTTCATGGCCTAGTATATGAAGAATAATTTATTATTCATTCATTTGACACATATTTATTTAAGTCTAGCCTGTGTCACATGCTGTTAGTGGTGCTGGAAAAAGGCAGGAAAAAAAGCAAATGAAAGCCAATCTAAAGTTATATTTAGAAGGAGAAAAGAGACAGAAAATATATGTAAACAATAAAAATATGATGTTAGATGCTAATAAATGCAATGGTAAGAGGAGAAAATCCTAGAAAGTGTATACATTTTTATGTGATTTTAGGTGGAAGAGTTCATAATGGCCTCACAGAGAACTTTACATTTGAATGAAGACCTGAAGAATGTAACAAGGTAAATATACAGAGACCAGGGAGCATTTTACTGGGAAAGGCCCTGTGTTCCCAAGTAAAGGATATGCCTGACATAATTAAAGATTAATTGTTAGAGATTGTCTCATAGCCTGGTAATCACAGTACAACTAAAATAGACTATTTTTAAATTTTCTTGAAATAAACCCTTACTGCTTTCCAGAGTTGTTTTTACCAAACTGCATTCCCACCAACAGTGCAAAGGCTTCCCCTTTTGCCACACCCTCAGCAACACTTGTTTGTTGATTTATTGATGATAGGTATTCTGAGGAGAGTGGGGTGATATCTCATTGTGGTTTTAATTTGCATTTCTCTGATGATTAGTAATGTTGAACGTCTTCTTATATGTCTATTGGATATCTGAAGGTCCTTTGTCCACTTTTTAGTTGTGTGTGTGTGTGTGTGTGTGTGTGTGTTTGTGTGTGTTTTGGTGTTGAGTTTTATAAGTTCTTTATAAATTTTGGATATTAAACCCTTATCAGGTGTATTGGTGAATATATTCTCCTACGCAGTGGGTAGTCTTTTCATTTTGTTGATGGTTTCTTTTGCTGTGCAAAAACTTTTTAGTTTGATGTAATCCCATTCGTTTATTGTTTTGTTATGGAAGATATATCAGAAAAAATATTGCCCCGGGGGTGGGTGGAAGAGGTTGTAGTGGGGGATGAAAGGTGCTATAAATAAATAAATAAACAAATAAATATATCTTATGTAAAATAGAATGAGATTTTTTTATTAAATTGAAAATAATGTACCAAAGAACTACTGTGCCTTATTTTCTTTCATTCTCACCCAAGGGCATTTTTCATTGCTTTTAGAGAGAGTGGAAGACAGAGACTGAGATATGGCTGAGAGAGAGAAACATGAATTGGCTGCCTCTCTATGTGCCAGGACCAAGAATGGAACCTATAATCTTGGTACATTCCCTGACTAAAATCAAACCTAGAATCAGACCCACAATTCTTCACTTACCTGGCACAAAACACCCTCCAACTATTGGAGTCACACTGAGGCTACTGTGACCTTTTTAGATGTCTCTATGTATGTGTGTGTGTTGGTGGACACAAGTAAAGCACTTTCTAAATTACTTGCAAAGTGTCCCATTGATAGGGCTTTATTAATGTGCTATTTCATATACAAATACTCCATTCTGTTTTCATCGCTATCTGTGACTAAGGCAGGAATTCTTTCCATTTCTGGGTAGCAAAACTAGAACTCTATGAGGTGAGGGAACTTAGTAACCTTACTGAGTTAATAAGCGTCAGACCCAAGAGTTGAGCTACAATGCTCTGCAGTCAGAACGAGTGAAGTGTCCGCCCCTCTGTGTTGTCTCACATCGCTGCGTGCCAGTGATGGATTCTGGGTGTAAAATATTCCTGCTGCTAAGGTGCATACCCATTAACTAAAAAATTAATTTAAAATGCTCGTACAGTGACAAGTATATGGAAATGTGAACATAACACTGTAATTACTCCCACTATTAAAGGTTTGAATTGACAGACTGTTTTTAAGAGTTGAATTTCTCCAGTATATGAAAATATTATGTCTGATTACAACAGAATATTGTACCCTTTCTCTTAAAAACATCAAAGACTCACTATTACTTTTTCTCATTCCCTTTTTCTTTTTGGATCATCTACTGTTGCTTAGCAAATGCAATCTATGGTCCTCTTATTTAATGTTTACATTTAAATGGGTGAACATATTTATATTCCACTTAACTTCACTAAAACTCATATATGTGTGTGTGTGATTTCTTCATATATATGATGCTTAATGTATATTGAAATGTTATAGTTGCTATTGTGTATATTATTCTGAATTATAAATTCAGGTATTTTACTTACTTCTACACAAAAATGAACCTCTTACATCCATTAATAAAAACAATATCAGCATTATTTCACTCTATAAATTTTTATAACAGTGATATATAATTCACACTATAATTCTGTTAAACCAAGGACTTCTTAAAATTTTCATCTCAAATGTATATTTTTCATAGATCTATAAGACAGTTGAATAGGTGCTTCAGCAGGCAAGTTAACAAAAGGATGCAGGCTTTCAAACAATTCAAAAATCTAATTAGAACAAGAAAGTTTAAAAAGAAAAACTTTGTGATAGAACAGGATGATTGTATAAGATAATGATCCTTTTATTAGGATTTCCCCCACCCTAGTTATTGCATTAAATGTAATTTTTAAAATACCGTTCTGCCATGGTACTTATCTGCTTCAGAACTCATGAAACCCTGCACTCATCGCATTTTGATGAGAAAACCATGCTCCAGCACTTGGTGTTTGCTTGGGGTTTGCTGCACCTGCTAGAACTTGTGTAAGTCACTATGCTGCCCTGCAAGAGAAAAGCTTCATCAATTGGTACTTGTGGTTTCAGCACTTACCATGAGTTCTGGAGCAAATTAATGATGAGTATCAAGGTACCACTGTAAGTTATTTTACATCATATTTGATTCTATATGATTATAATATATTTTAAGATTCTAGTGCATTATCATATGATTATTTGTGTAAAGAATGTGTTTGGTTACATATAACACACATATATACACATATATTGCATATATAACATATACACATATATAACACATATATATGTTGTATACATTTTCATTCAATTATAAGTCTCTTAAATGTTATATGAAGTGCTAATATTTTTTTTTATTGGACTCAGTTATTATGTTACCCTGCAATACCTTACCCCACTTCTGTGATTAGCTTAATCCTGGGAAGAGAGAGGCAGAAACTTAAGTTTCTTCAGTTGGAATGCTGGATCTCTTTTTCACTTGGGTAAAAATATGTTTATTTAAAGTCTGACTAATCCATTTGCAATTTTTATAAGATCAAAAATGAGTCTCAGGAATTGGACAACACATTTTTGAGTCTTCATGAAAAAAGTGACTCTATACACAAAGCATGTCAAATTTAAATATAAAGTGCATCAGGCTCCCCCAGAATAACATGGAGGAGGGTCCAGATTTGGGGTCAATGCTTATATAGAAAGTAGTAAGATCCATGAAAACACTGCAGAAGTTGCAAGCCAATTTGGGTGAAATACGTTCTTTATAAATCTGAGATATAGCTGACATGTAAAAGCTATACCTACTTAATGTGTATAACTTTAACATGTATGAATTTGGAATAAGTGTCTAGTTATGAAACCTTTATACCATCCAGGCCTTAAATGTATTTATCACATCCAACACTTTCCTCTTGCTCCCTCTTTATGTCCGTGTGTGTGAGAGAACAATTCCCATAAGATCTACCCTCTAAGCAAGTTTTAAGTATAAAATGCATCATTAGTTATAGGCACTACACTGTATGGTAGGTCTCCAGGGTTTAACTTGCATAACTAAAGTTTTGCATCTCTTAACCATGCTTCCCCCATGTACTCCTCTGCCCAGCCCCAGGCAAACACCATTCTAATCTCTGATTCTATGAATGTGATTATTTAACTGAAACTTTCTTCGCACCACCTAAATCAAAGTGTATACCACCATAATAATGAAAACGATCCAGTTCTGGTTTAATATAAAATAAAAGTGCTGATGAAACACCCACACTCTCAAACTTGAAAACTCTTAGAAAATGTTCTTTAATTATAGTTGGAACAAGTAGGACAGTAGGTAAAGAAACAAGTTGAAGGTCTCACAACTTAGATGTAGAAGAAACTTAGGGAGAAAAAGAAAAGAAAAAAAGAGACTCCTCCATTATAAAAATAATGTACTGACTTAAAGTCAAATCAGGCCCCTTTTTATTCTTTTCCTCTTTTCCCAGTATTAGAGGTTTCTAAAACTTATAAAAAATTTTAATCACTAGCCATTACCTTGAGTTATCAAAAAATTATAGACAATTACATGTTATAAAGAGATTTTATTTTATTTTATTTTTTTAAATTTAATTTTATTGTTGTTGTATTACATTCATCCCCTTTTTGCTCCCTTCTGTCCCCCCACCCACCCACCCATTCCCCCCAAAGTCAATCCCACCTGTTGTCCATGTCCATGGTTCCTTTATACTAGGTTCTTGTCTAAGCTGCTCCCCATCTTTGCCTCTACCTCTCCCTCCCCCCTACCCCGTTCCCCTGACCACTGAAGGCCTATTCCTTGTATTCATATACTTGGTTCTGTGTTGGTTGTTGT